>PVJI01007261.1:0-79461 GCA_004026765.1 Micronycteris hirsuta | reverse complement strand
TCTATTATTAACAATTAATGTAATAGTAATATCTTGTTATCTTCAGGGAGATAGCCTTTCACAATAATTTTCAGATACATACAAAATTATTACTTCTAAGCCCAACGTTATAAAATGTACTACACTGGACTATGTTTCACTTCCAAAGAAAGTAGTACATAAGTTCCATAACTAAGGGAAAGAAGCCGAAGATAAACTGTTGGTATGAGCATTTTACTATGGGAAGTTTGCGTTTTGTCAGTTTCATCAGATTCTGGGCTGAAAGATTTTATTTTTGAAACATTTGAAACCCTACATTGCCTTATATAAAACAAATACTGGTATAAAATAAAGCCTAAGAGACTAAATAGGTTTCTTAAGGGTAAGTGTAGATGGAGGAGCCTATTGGCCAGGCAGGATCCTCAGGCCAGGCCCCCCTGCGGCAATGCAGGGCCTTCTGTGTGGGATACACACCAGCTCAGCCTTCTGTGTGGGATACACACCGCACACACGCACACACCCTGCAATGTGGAGACCCTTCCACAAGCTGCAGTGACACAAAGTCAAAGTTCTGTCCAGCTGAGGAAGTGACGGGCTTCTCCATCCTCGTTTCTGCCTGAATAGTCTGTACCTAAAACCCGAGTCTGTGTGCATCACACAAAGCCCTGTTTAACTAATGTTCTACATCAATACAATTACTGTGTATTCAGGCCCTCCCTGCAAACACTAAGAATGATACGATAATGAAGTAAAACTTATGTAATGCCTGTTCTCTTATCATCTCTGGATTTTCTTCAACCATTTATAGAGGCAGAAAATTTAACATATGGAAGAAAACATAGGTTTTAAAAAGAACTTCAAATAAAAGTAAATTCAAATAAGCTTATTTAAAGATAAATATATATAGTTACTTCAAATAAAATCAACTGTGTAATGAAGTACATTTATTATCCAACAAATACATAAAATGCCCAACAACCAGCAATAATTTTTTGTTGAGCATCCAAATTTAACATTTTCACGGAGATTTACCTTACATAATAAAGTAATCAAAACAATAGTCCTGTGTTATTGTGTATCTATTGTATTTCAAGGGTTTCTAAGAAAGTCAAATACTTGGACTCAACTGCTGAAACACCGCAAGCTTGCATTGCATTTCCAGCACCTGTGGCTGAGATAGGAAACGTCCCATGCATTGTAGGTCTTAGTCCCTGAATATAAACTCCTAATCATTGTAAAGTACAAAACAAGAAGGTGTGGTGTGGAAGGCATAACAGCCTTTACTCTAAAGCCTGCAAGTTGTCTGTAAACACCGTTGGCTCACACACATTCTGTTTACGGCATCAGAAAACAGGCAATGATCATCACTGTTTCGTTTTCCCTAGGCTAAGTTTCAGACTCCTTCTCATTGAGGTTCAGCGGTGGGGAGCCTGAGAGGGGTAGCATCATTTTCATTGTCTTGTACTTGAGAACAGAGACCACAGGTTTTCACGACGTGGCCTGTTGAACTCTCAGCGCGCTACAGGTGCCCAGGTTTTCCCTTGGGGCCAGGGTGCACGTTCGGAAGCATATGGCTTTGTTTTCCTTTGTTTTTAATAAAGTCAGAGCTACATCAAAGGGTATTTTAAAGGTTAGTTGCCTGGTAACCACTCTTAAGGGTGTTAGGTGTCTCCATAAACAGGGTTTTCTCCTAGGCAAATTGTATATGTTCCATTTAGTAAATAAACATTTCTCTGCAGCAGGTCTAGGGTAACAGTTGAATATTCTATCGAAGGGGAAAATGGCGTAGCTTGACATCAGTATGAGTCTGCGTTTAATTTCCCTGCCTTGCCAACTCTTTCTTTTTGAGGGTGTAACTATTTACCCTTCACTTTTATTCAGTTGTGTTTTTAATTCTCCCCCAAAGATGTTGAGTATTTTATAAAGCTTCATATAGTGAGCTGTAAATCATCAATCTTACAAGCTTTAATTTGGGGAAAAAATTAAAAAGAGCTGAAAACTGACTTTCTGAACCGAAATTACTCTCTTAACATATATTTTTAAAGAGGAAAATTGTGATAACAGGTTGATTGCAATTTAAAACATCATCTTTGGTGGATTACATGTATTTTACAGTGCATAATTTCCATAATCACTTTTCCGTCTGTAAAAATGCTTCAAATTTAATTTAAAATAACATCTGTATTAATTTTGATCATTTAGAATGAAAGTTGATTGTTTCTAGAGCTTGTAATTCTCTGAAGTGTGGCATATCAAACTGTGCTCTCTACAGAATTTAAATCATAAAATAAAATGTGCGTGTTTTTCCCTGCAGGAATTCTATCTGAATCAAGCCTATTTTTAATTCTTGTCAAAATGCACCATTAATAATTTATTAACGTTTATTGTCGTTTATACCTTACACCTTTATACACCTTAAGCTGTTTTAAATATGTATAAATTATCATTTGAATATTATTTTACACAGCTTGTGCTTGATTCACCTGTTACAAAATAGAATAATCTCCTCATTGCATTGGGCATTATGAAATACCAGTTGCAGAACAGGAGGTAGTAGGAGAAAATGAAGTCAAACGTATGTTCATAATTATGGTAGGATATGCCATTCTATTATTTTGTGTCTGCTCGTTTGCTTTAATTAAAAAGCGTCAATCTTTGAAATTTTGGGGAGCTGTTAGAATGAGTATTTAGGGATACATTTCTTAGTGATTTTAGTTTCAAATCCAAAGACAGTATACAATTTAATACATTTCATCGCAAGCAGTATTGACAATATGTTTTGCGAGAAAAGGATCTTCGGGTCAAAGTTAATTTTTAAAGGTTGTGGTGTTGTCACTTCCACGGAATTGGGAAATGGAAATGCATATTAAATGCATGGCATTTTGTCAACTTCTAAAATGGCAAATGCTTAGCTATAGAATGCATGCAAATAATTCTTCCTCCCTTTTTTGATGTGACACCCCAAGATATCAAAACACCATTCAAATGGGATCACGGAGGTTAAGAAATTATTTTTGCAATCTAGTCCTACAGTAGAGAGTGCACTTCTCTCTTCACTACATTGTAAGCCTGAAGGATTTGTCCCAGAGAAAACAGTATAGAATAAATGTGTGTGTGTGTGTGTGTGTGTATTTTTTGCATCTGTCTGTATATGACATATATACAGGGTCTGGCAGAAGTAAGGCCTGCTTGAGTTGGTTGGTAGGGTAATAATAAGGATGTAATAATTTATAGTTTTAATGTGAACATTTCACCTAAAATGCCATATGGGGTGCTTGAATGTGATATTGTTATGTTACAGAATTACATATGATTTTGTAATAAAAGATTTTGTAATAAAGAGGGGCATTATTTGTGCTGGACCCTGAAGCTATATAAATATATATGCCCTATACCATTTTCTAGGTACACACATGTACACAGACACACACATGATAATCTGAATGCTCTTTGAATGTTTACTGCATGTTACTTATGTAATTGGAACCATCTGCTCCGATACTATCAACTTCATAGAATCATGGCATTCTGTGATTACAATCGCAAGTTATTACACAACCGGTTAGAAGAATGTAAATGCATCACACTTATAAAGCTCCTCAGAAATCTTGTGTGGATAAAATATTAGGTCCCGAAGAAGTAATGGATCAGTGAACTTTAATATAAAAGAAGTTCTTTGGTAAATGTTGTTAACTTTTTATTTATAAATAATACTTTTTTCATAAGTACAGAGAAATTTAGGAAAAGCTTAAAATAGAACTTCTCATGTCCCAAGAAGTACATATTTAAAGAGTCCTAACATCACGGCAGCATAGTTACAGCATCCAGTAATGAAATGATCTCTTGCTCTTAAGGCCAGGTGCCAGTACTCAGCTGGCAAGATTTTAGATTAAATATTAAACTACAAACAAAGTAAATTTATTTGTTGTTCACTTCCAAACAGTTAGGCATTGCTATAAATTAGTTGGTTGTTTTTAATGTAAACATTTGAAAGATACAGAGTAATTTTTAAAGCAGCTCAAGAAACAATCAAAATGTTAACTATGGTTTAACTTGCATTTTATTTTCTTATGTATTCCACATACAGATACTTGCATCCAATATCAGGGACCCATATTCATATTTATGCATGCTCTTGTAGTTTATAGAAATGTAGTTATACTTCTATTATTTCATGCATTTTATAGTGTTCACATTGCTAATGTTACATGTGCACTGAAAAACAATTCTTAGTGTCTGATGTGTTGAAATGGCCTTGGGGGCCCTTTTGCTGCGCTCAGTCTCTCACCCAGGGCCCCGCCATCTTGCAAAAGCCAGACAAAGACTCAAGTAGGGCCCTGCAAAATGTCAATGTCTCAGGATTGCTTCATCACATCTACCACACCACACAGATATCACCAGCGTAATTTTATGAAAGCAAAAATGAATGTTTTCCAAAATGAGTCTTATCCAATAATTATCTGGGATCAAGAACAATAGGCTGGAAATGCTGGTCTCACTTTATACAAGAAAGAGGGAGTGGCCGTGTTTCTCTCCGTCCTAGCCCTTCTTCAGTATCCTCCTCTGTCCGTGTTCCTGAGCTACCACTTACTGCAATGCTATGTAAGCACTGTGGCACTATGGCCTTTTCCCAAGTTGACGGTTTGGTTCTCCATTGGTGATGAGTTTTTTTAACTTCTATTTTCTAGGTTTTATTATTTTTTAATTTTTGAAAAGAAATTCTTGGCTATAATTCTGAGTAGTAATTAGGACATAATGCTAACCCAAAGAATGGCTTTCATTCAAAGCCAACAAAAAATTGAAGTGTGCAGTTGTTTTTTTCTGTTTTTTCCTCCTCCAAATACTTGAAAGCCCATGGGATAAGTATGATACAATAAAACAACTTCTGAAATTAGTATCAGATATGAGTAGGTTGCTGAATAAGAAAGTAGAATATTAGAAAATGCAGCCCTGGCTGGTGTAGCTCAGTGGATTGAGCGCGGGCTGGGAACCAGACGGTCCCGGTTCGATTCCCAGTCAGGGCACATACCTGGGTTGCGGGCCAAGTCCCTGGTGGTGGCCATATGAGAGGCAACCATACATTGCTGTTTCTCCCTCTCTATCTCCCTCCCTTCTCCTCTCTCTAAAAATAAATAAATAAAATCTTAAAAAAAAAAAAAAAGAAAATGCATCTATGTAAAACCTGCCTTTAGTCAAGCGCTTCCTGCTATGGTTAACCGTGAAAACTGAACTGCTTCCCCTCGTTCTTAGCCTTTCCCTAAGCAATGCTCCCCACATAGGGGTCACACACTACTGGAAGAAAATACGATCCGATTCTTAACAACAGATTAAAAAAGAGAGAGAGATTAATAAATTTGGCAGAAATATGTACTATTTAAAGAGTGCATTGCAATTTTATTTCAACTGTGGAACTTGCAAAGCCACACACTGCCTTTTTCCACCATCATCCTCTGCCTCCCTTCGAATCCCCACAGTGGGCTCTGCTGGATGGCACCTGGGTAGTTTTGCAGCTTCAGCTACAGATCATTGAATGAGCTCCCCCATAAAGGCTCTCGAAGTCTCATTTAAATTCTGGGCATAAATACTTAGCATTCCTCTGGAATTTGATTTGACTGGATGTTTCAAAAACTTCCATTGGACTTGGTTTTATTATTTTGTAGTCATTTTTGGAAGGCAATACTTAGGGATAAAATCCATAGTCTATTTATGCGTTTGCAAATGCCGTAAGAAATTGTACTGAATTAAACAAATGCATCTCAGAATTATTCAGTTTACAGAGATCCACTTTATATTTTTGCTTTTGAACTTTAAAGAAAGATGAATTTATAAAGTAATCAAAAGCCTGATATGGTACCAATTATTAGAAGTTAATTTTGTTGAAATGGGACAATGAATCATTTTCAAAATATATTTGCCAAATAGATATTCAATATAACAGTTACATTACATTTATTATAGGAAAATATTTCAATATATTTTTAATAATACAAAACATATTTCTTAAACTATGGCTATATTTTTATAAAGGTAGAACATGGAACTTGACCAATCTCTAAATGTGGAAGTGAAGAAATTAATTCATATATTCAGGAAAAATTTTGGCTATTGCCAAGATGTAAAAATGTAATTTTTTCTATTAATCCTTAAAAAGACCACATTTTTAAACAAATTTTAACTTTTGGCCTGAGTTGACATAATTTGGGAAAAAAGACAATTTCATTGACTTAAGTATAATAATACGATTTTGTCCTTGTAAGTAAGCTAATTTAAGTGTGATTGTGCTGAGTGTCTGTATTTATGCCTGCCTCTATATATATTTAAAATATATGCATGGTGTAGTTGTTGTATGTTGCTGCATTAAAAAATAAAATAGTTTCTGGGGGTCAGGAATCTGGGTGAAGCTTAGTGTGTGATTCGGGCCCGCCTTCTCTGAGACTGCAGCGGAAGTGTTGACCAGGACTGCAGTCTTCCCCGGGTTCCAGCAGGCAGGGTCCCCTTCCAAGCTCTCTCCTACCTACTGGCAATCTTCAGGTTCTCATTTACAGGTGGTTCTCACCACGTCTGTCTCTCCGCATGGCTACTCAGCATGGCTGCTAACTCTTCCAGAGTGAGGGCCCTGATTGAGGACAGGAGAGAGAGGCAGAGAGTGAGGGAGCTCACGATGGAGCACTGATCTTTTTGTGACCACATCTCAGAAGGGACATCCCAGGTTGCGTTCACTGGATGTGAGTGAATAAGTTGAGCCTCTTCTTCAGGGGAAGAGATTCCATTAAGACAGGAACCCCGGTGGGTGTGCTCCCTGGGGGCCACCTCGACGCTGCTCCCTGCATTGACCAACACCTACTGGGGAGCATCAAGTCCCTGAAACACCTCACTGAGTAACGCGATTGCTTCATCGTGAAGGTCCATCAGTCTCTGAGAATGCGAGTTGTCACTTTATTCCTCCCACAAATTACCTACCGTATTTTTCAGACATAAGCCACACCTTTTCCCCAAAATTTGGGAAGAAAATGGGGGTGCATCTTATAGTCTGAAGGTAGCTGAATTATAGTCTGAATGTTATTTATGTTATTAAATATTTTACCCCATTTTTGCTTCAAAAGTTTTTTTTTCCTATTTTCATCTTCTAAAACCTAGGTGTGTTGTATAGTCTGAAAAATATGGTAATTGAGGGTGAGAGAATAATGTCACTTCTTTGGGCCCTAGCTGCTGTTTCTTACTCATGTAATAAAATGTCAAATGTCGCCTATAACCTACCTTTTAATACTGTGTTCTTTAGGTCTCGTTTCTGTCAATCAGTTTTTTTTTTATTTCAATATTTAAAGAATGTATGATATTGGTACGTACTTGTGTAGTTCATCCTCACGTTGTCCATGTGCTGTAGTTCAGGGGTGAAGGGTGCAGTGGAGTCAGAATACCTTGCTTCACCCCCCGGCTTTACCAGTTGCTCACTGTGTACGGGTTACTTACTGTTTGTTTCCATGCTTCCTTTGTAAACTAGAGATCAGAATAGTACCTGCTTCATAGAATCATTGTAAGAATCAAATATCCTTGTATGTTTGAACATTTTGAATAAGTGCTTCTTATTAATTAAGCTCTCAGTTAAAGAACGTATTTTCATTCTCAGTGGAAATCATAGATACCATAGTTGTATCAATAGTATTAAAAGCAGCACTTTGGGAAACAGTTTGAAATCATGCAAACTGTCAGTGGTCAGGTAGTAAATGGATTGTTTGATTTTAAAAAGAAATAAGACAAAGGCTCCTATATACCTCACATTTTATTAATGAGTTTCTTGAAATAATGTTGACCTTTTCTCCCAGAAAGTGAAAGTATATGGTCCAAAGGAAAATACTATATATGATATTACTTTTATGACAATTAACTGTCAACCAAACCAAAGCCAGCTTGGGCGACCACATTCAGACCCGAGGCTCCATCAGTAGGAAGGAAAACCTGAAACAGAAGCACAGCATGCAGGAGGTCCATCTGGTGGACAGCCTGTGATAGGCAGGTGACAAAATGCCTCTGTGTGGGGTGGGCCGGAACACCTGCCTGAGCATGTGGTTCCTTAGTGGGAAATGAGAGGAAGGGGAGTTTCATGTTTAGCTTTGACGACACTTAATGAGTAGCTGGCGGTATTTTCTGTCAGATCTAATAACAGTGCGTTGATTGGTTTTACTCTTCCACATGAGCCCTGTCTGAAGTGGCTGGGGACCTGCCGAGGCACACACCTCAACACTTCAGCCTGGCTTCTGTTCGTTGCACACCAAGTCTAGAATATTTCAGATACCAAAGGGCATAGTCACATAAGGAAGTATATGTTTAACACAATGGTCTATTAAAATATGATTCATCATGAAATGGCAACTCTTAGAGCATAACTTTTTTTTGTCAATCTATTTCATATGAATTCCTGTGAGCTATGAGAACAGACTCTGGTTGTCTCCATGGGCTGTTTACTTTAACTGCAGTAAGTAAAACTGCAATAATCCACAATTACAGGAAGTCCTCCGGAGCCGTGACCTTGCTATGGTGTGATTGGAACTTGTAAGGCTGCGGATGTAGTTTGCATCAGCTCCCCTTTTCCGTGAGTTACCTCCTCCCCTGCACACAGAATCCTCAACTTATTCTCCATCCCCGTTTATACCAGGCCACGTTTGGGTTTATTTTTCATGTAAACCTAACATTTTACCTCTTTGTTTCCCTTCTCAAATCGAAACGCACAAAGAATATTCCCTTAGGTGATGAAGTGACTCTGTGCATTATCATCACGGAATAAACTAACACAATGGAGCCAATTCCTGAGGATTCAAATGAACGCCGTCCGTAAAGCACAGGCCTAAAGCCAGGGAGCGAGGCATCGTTCCCCGAGAAATCCTTGGAAGGCGGCCTGGAAAAGCAGTTCGCAGACAAATGGGTACAGGATTCACCTGAAGAGAAGTGAGATCCCGTGCAGCATCATTTCATCCACTACCTTTAGACATTTCAGTAGCTCTGCGGAAGCTGAACTGCTTGTCTCTGTGGCTGCGTTTTACACACTTCACGGTTAAATAAGCATGAGGTCATTACAGAGATATGCAGAATCGTAATCGGTTCGCTTCATAGTTAGGAGTACCTTTGGAACTGATTGCTAACAGAAATATTACTTCTCATCAGTCACCGTGAGGGTCTAAGGAGTCTCAGTGTGTCAGGGGAGCCAGGCCTGCCCGGTTTCCTCTTTGCCCAGTGTCGCCACCTTGTGGCACAGCTCGCCGCAGTGATAGTGTGATAATTTTCTGCTTGGGTTCTTTAACAATTTTTTCCCCCAAATCAGATTTTCTGTTCAGCTGAGGTCCAAGACTGCTATAAAATTTTTAATAAGTTTTCTTTGTTTCTCTCCCTCCTTTCCTCTCTCTCTCTCAGAAATAAATAAACAAAACACAAAAAAATTGATAAATTAGCCTTTTATTAAGAATGTATAATACTATTTTTTATCCTCACCTGAGGATATGTTTTTATTGATTTTAGAGAAGGAGTAAAGGAAGAGAGAGAGAGGGAGAGAAACATCATGTGAGAGAGTAACACTAATCAGTTGACTTCTGGACACACCCCATGACCAGGGATGGAACCCCCAAACTTTTGGCATAGGGGATCATACTCCCACCAAGTGAGCTACCCAGCCCGGGCATATCATTTTATTATTCTTAAAGGGACCTCCCAAGGTTTAATTCTAGGTTGACTAAGGGAAGGTACTTCTCTGATTACACATACTTCATCGTCTAGACTCTTGGATTCTCAGTGACGTTATAACTGACGTGTCCAGGTGGCGATTATGGCTCTCTGGGGCCAGGCCTCCCGTGGTCCACAGGAGCACTCCCACCATTCCAGGGCCACTGTCAAACTTGTAGGAGAACGCAGTGACATACCACTGACCCAGCGTCTCCAAAGCTGTGCCGTAAAGTCCGAGTTCAGAGATGTTTCCCTGCATGTTTCAATCCAGTTTTTGCTTATAATCTGTCATCTTAAAATATTTAGGGAAACTATATATTAAAATATGAGATATATTTCATGCAGTTTTTTTTTCTAAGATGGGAAGAATCTCATAGATTAGAAAATGCATTATTCATGTCTCATATTGACTATACTGTATCATACATATTTAATTGATTACATTATTATTCATATTTCACTATGCCATTGAAAAAACATCCCCTCAATTACCTAAAGGGTGATCATGATGATGTCCGTAGTCTGTACTTTTGTAGAGAAACTAAAGCATGTGTGAAATCGAGTGCTATTATGGTGATGATCGAACTATACTTGAACTATAGTCTTCGTTATTACTTTTTACAAATGTATCTGAAGACATTACTTCTAGAAATTTCCCATGTTGCTAAGGAAATCACAATATACTCATACAATTATTTATTTCATTCATGAACATGATGTAATGCCAGCGACATGAGGCCGAATACTCGTACGTGAATAAGCTGTAACAGACTAAAAAGGTAGTGTGTGTTATGAAAACACGCTGACCCCCCCTTGCTAAGCAGGTCCATCCAAGCTACAGAAGGTGAATCTGAAGCCTGGGAAGGTCAAGGCCCCCCAGGGAGTCCGGCTCCTCCCAGAGCCAAGACTCAGCCCAGTGCTCTTCTGATGCCACCACTGGCGTGCATGGAGCGGGGCAAGGTTTGGTAGCTTCTGGATGTTCATGAAAGGCTCGTATAGGTATTGTTCATAAATTGGACTCTTATCTATTCAGGAAACTGAGGAAAACACTCAAAACTAGAATGAGGAAAACGTGCTGATCTTTCTCTAGTGCAGGTTTCCCTTAAGTTATGTTAAAGTTATATCAAGTATAGAACACTTCTGTTTATCTATCTATCCATCTAACATCTAATTTAGCTCTCTATATTATCTATCTATCTAATCTAACATCTATCTACCTATCTAAGCTTGCATTTTCATTTCAATATATCACTTGTAAACTATTCTAAGTTCAGAACTAGGGACATAACTTAGAGACCTTTAACTGTAAACTCACGTAGACATTGAATATTTGAATAAAGCCTGATATACACAAAAAAGGAAGGGACTTTATGCATTGCAATTAACATAAAGTAAGCAAATTTGTAAGAATTGTATCTATATTGTGAGCTACATCCAGAAAAATGTCCTCAGGTTATGGCATGGCAAATGGGAAGTCGCTGTACAGTGTTGACTATTACTAAGAAAAAATTGGGTAAAATGACATAGATTTGCTTAATTAAAACAATGTACTAACTATAATATACATTTGTAGAGTTTTCCAATGACTCATTCAATCTTTGATCCCAACCCTATTTTTCTAGTTTAATATAAGATTTTAATTTTGTTTTGAATTTCTGCTACTGTGGATTTTACTCTGAAGTTATCCTCTTAGGATCATTAGATGCTTAGAATACCACTTTAATTTCTGTCTGCTCGCTGTGGGGTCAGGTCGGAAGCTGGACATATCTCTCCCTTATTGTCGCTTTTTGCGGGCACAGTAGGCCAACGAAAACCAGTGCACAGCATTAGTTTTTATGATCAGGACCAGGAAGGAAAAAGCAGGAGGCTAGACGTAAAAGAACATCAACTGCAGAAATATGTAACAATGAATAAGGAAGAAAGAAAGAAAATGAGACAAAGCAGAAGGAAATAAAAATAAGTACAGCACGTGGTGGAGGATGCTGAAGTGATGTCCAGGTCCCCAGAGTTCCTAGTAAGGCCGTAAGTGCTCATGCCCCTGCTGGGATGTGTCACAGCCGAGACTTCTTTCTTCCCTGGAAGAGATTGTGTTGCTTCAGCCTTGTCATAGCCCACAGCCTCAGGTTAAGTGTGTATAGCTCTTCAAGGAGGTGGGGGAGGGAGGGGGGAGGGAGGAAGGAAGGAAGGAGAGAGGAAGGAAATAAGGGAAGGAGAAAGGAAGGAAGGGAAGGAGGGAGGGAGGAAGGAAGGAAGGAAGGAAAGGGAGAAGGGAGGAAGGGAATAAGCGTAGGGATAAAGGAAGGAAGGAAGAAGGAAAGGAAGGAGAGAGGTAGGAAGGAAAGGGAAGAGGGAGGGAAAAAGGAAAGAAAGAGGGAATGAAAGGTAGAGGGAAGGAAAGAAGAAATGAAACCAAGGGAAGGAAGAGCATCTGAGCAGCAGTGATCCCATGCATTTTGTCACACCCGTTGTCAGCTAAGGTATGGCCACGGCTGTGTCATTAAGAAAAGGTAAAAAACCAGGGAGAATTTCCTTCTATGAGATACTTCTCACATTTCCTGAACTAGCAGGTTTTCAGAACCTATATGCACAGACATTCAGCAGAGACTTTATCTCTGAATGAAGGCTAATTCCATGGTCCAGAGTCTCTTAAGGCCTGGGAAGAATTTTCCAGTTTGAGTCTTAAGTGAATGGGGCCCTGGGAAGTTTCCTACCAGGAGGGGACAGGTCTGACACTGAGTCAGGACACTGACGGGATCGTCTGTGGTTTCATCTTGTTCTGGAATTGGGCTCTTGTGCAGACTTCTCGATAGAACAGTCCTGGTACTCACCAGCAATCAAGAGAGCTGAGGACACTGTACTTGGAGTTATGGAAATGCCTGAGATTATTGACCTGAACAGGACTCTCCTCCTCTTCCCCGACCGCGGGGCCCCGTTCAGCCTGCGTCCGGGACACAGGCCTGTCTGGGCCACTGTCCTGTCCCCTCGGCTTCTTCCAGTGAGCCTTCTCACATGCCAGTTTATTAATTTCTAAACTTTCCTTTTCTCACATCACCCAACGTATTTATAACCATTCTATTTGGTATTTTATATAACTCGTATGTGTGATTTTTAGATCAATTACAAATGGATTTAGTTTTTGAAACATTGGCAAAAGTGCTTTTGGTTTTATTTTTAAATCCTACTGATTGCATGATTTCAATTAATGGGAAGAAAAGGCAAAGTTTAGTGTAGATATTCAGGCATAATATAAACTTGAAACATTTATAAAGCAAAAATTAGTAGTCGCTGAAATGCCTTGGCCACACTGTAAATGCAGATTCATTTTGCACTTAAATAATCAGCAACATCTGAATGTTATAATATGCGTGAATATTGTGATTCCTGTGTTTGAATTGAATGGCAAGAATAAAACTGGAGAAAAATTACCATGGGGGCAGAATCTCTATAAGCAAAATGCAGCCTTTTGGAAACAATACACATTGTATCAGTAGCATCTCAGGCTCTCTCTAGTGACAAAACGCAGAGCAATTCTAAATACTTGAGCCAAACAGGCAAAAATGACTGATTAAAGCAAGTTTGCTAAATGGAAATAATGGGCATTACCGGGGCCCGTGAAACAATGAATCTTTGCCTAAAGCAGTGAGTGCAATAAGGCTTTTCATAACTTTTTGTATGCACAGTAAAGACTAAATTTGTTGCAGCATCCACAGAGATTTAAATTAATTTCAGAAAGAAAATTATTACATTAATTTGTTTTCGTCGAATATAACTTAGAATTAGTTATTCCGCCAGGATTTCCCCAGTAGCCTTTAATAAAATGATAGAGATGGGCTTGTGGGGAGGGAATCTTAATTGTTCAGCATTCCATTTCTGTTTGACTCATTTTGGAACCTAGCTATTTGTTTGAAGCAGCTTCAGCAGACGGTATTTGTAAACGAGGGTCCCTGACTCCCAGCTCTGCTTTGGTATTATTATTACGTTTCAAGGAACACACACAGAGATAGTTTTAGCCTTCCGTGTTTGAAGAACACTCCTATTGTTCTCAAAGCATAGCACAGCACATGATTTTAAATGTCACCGGGTCTCTTGTCATTTATAACGTTTAGAGGCAGGACCTGTGCGTCCCTCAGATAAGGAAGTGTGCGTTAAGACTTTAGATTTCCTGACTTCTGTTCAGTAAGATATGGCTTCTGGAGATGAGAACCCTGCGCTCGAAAGAGTTAATGCCCATTAGTGGATCTGCATAAACCTTTTCAAAGGAGCCCGCTACTGTAAGGACAGTCTAATTCTAGTGGAGTTCTATTTTAGGTTCTTCACTAAGGAGTAGCTGCTTAATTGAGGATCGGACCGACCGAATGTTCCGGGTCCTTCTGATTTATTACTGTTAATGCAAAATTTGATTAAATAATGCATGTAAAACCCTTTGAAAAATATTAAGTGGCTATAGAATTATAACATAGTTGGTGACAGATTTGCCTCTGAAGTCCGGTTTCTCCTCTCAGTCGCTGAGAAGAAGTTTGAAGGTCATGTGGCCAACGCTAATAACGTGGCTGGTCACAGAGAATCGCGCAGCGTGCGATCGGCGCTGTCCAGGCGGGGGCTGGAGGCTGTTGCTACCGCCTTCCCTTCAGAGCTTCTTTCATGACGCATCCCTTCAGAATACTTCCCTGCTCACCACTTCCTCTGTTTGCTCCGCTCTTCGGCAGCAGGTTCACCCCTCCATGCCAGCAAGACGGGAGGAACGCTAGACTTTGAAAACTCATGGCACCTCTATATAAAATGTGCCAAGCCCTGAACTTGGCAGCAAATAGACAAAAAAAAAAAAAAAAAAATTGTGTGGGAAATGATTCAGGAATAAGTAAATGAATAAATAAATGAAAAATGTAGACAGCAGCACATATTGATTAAGTGCATGCTATAAGGTACTATGTTAGGCAAAACAACAACAATTTATGTTTCTGGCCTCCGAGCAGCTAATTGATTGCTGGGATAAAAACACACAAGTAAAGAGATAACAATAGACACCATATGTCTACCGATGGAGAGTAACAGTTAAGAGTAGTGGTTAAGCCCTGACTGCTGTGGCTCAGTGGATTGAGTATCAGCCTGTGAACCAAAGGGTCACTGGGTCAATTCCCAGTCAGGGCACATGCCTGGTTTGCTGGCCAGGTCCCCAGTAGGGGGTGTATAAGAGGCAACCACATATTGATGTTTCTCTTCCTCTCTTTCTCCCTCCCTTCCCCTCTCTCTAAAAATAAATAAGTAAGTAGGGAGTTGTTAAGTAACAGGAGAATGGAGTGGAAGGAGACAGCACCAGAAACTGATGGGATTACTGAGCCTTCTTTGAGTAGAGAGAATTTGGGGGAAATAAATGGGCCTGGTTACACAGACTGGAATGAAAGGCACATCCTCGGAAACATGGACAGATTAGCAAAGGTTCAGAAGCTGGAAGAATGCATTTGGGGTGGTTAGGGAATTCGACTTCCCAGAGCGGGTGTTTCAGGTGGCAACTGATAGATTCAAGTACAAGAACGAGCTGCCTGGCAGATGCCTACTGCTGTAGCTTTGAGAATTTGAACTTGTATACCCATGTATGAGAGTCTCTGAAAAGGAGGAGCTTTACACGTGTGTGGCTGGATGTGAACCAGAGGCAGTTTCAAGGACCACAGCACTGGGCAGGGAGGGGGGAAAGGTACTTCCACAAACCGCAGGGAAGGTGACCTGGCATGGTTCCAGGGGGCATCAGAAAGAATAAAGGAAGATGAGGCCTGTCTGTGAAATAGGAAATATGTTCCAAAGAACTGGTTGTAGAGTTTTGAAAGATGATGTAAGAATGGCATTGCCCTGAATGCCGGGCTGCTAACTCTCAGTTAGACTGGGTATTCTATCCAGTTAAAAATGTGGACATCGTGTGGTAAAAGTATAATAAGAGCTTTCTTTTAATTGGCTCTTTTGTTTGTTTTTATTGGAGGATTTCTCAGGACCCCTATGTTCTTGGCCTTATGAATCTTCAAAGGAGAATTTAGATGCTGTTTCCCTAACAGTTTTACCTGACCACGTATGATTTTTCTAAATGCATCATAAAGCATTAACTGTATCCCTTAGAATACACTTGGGTGAGCACTTAAAGCGATAGTTGGTAAATTGTAAAAATAAACATGACTCCCTTTTTTGTAAGAACAGGTGTAGCCCAGGCATTGGGGACAATGGGCCAAGCTCAGTGAGTAAACCTATATTTACCATAAAAATCTTTATTTACTTTTTTTAGTCATCATCTTGAAAATGTTTTTAAAAGGGTGATAGTTGACTTATAGCCATGGTACCCAATAAAATTAGATCATTTTGGCACAACTCTTTAAAAGTAAATACCATTCTGGAAAAGGATATAGGGGTGGTAAATGGTGATGGAAAAAATAAAATAAATTCCCCTGGCTGGTGTGGCTCAGTGGATTGAGCGCGGGCTGGGAACCGGGTGGTCCCGGTTCGATTCCCAGTCAGGGCACATGCCCGGGTTGCAGGCAAGGTCCCCATGAGGGCCATGTGAGAGGCAACCATACATTGCTGTTTCTTTCCCTCTCTTTTTCCCTCCCTCCCCTCTCTCTGAAAATAAATAAATAAAATCTTAAAAAAAAACAACAAAAAATAAAATAAATTCTATTAGAATTTCATTAGGACATAGTTACATATTGTTCTGAATTGAATGCAAATCTGGCTAACATGTGTTTGAGTAAAATGAGTCTTAAGTTAGTGATTAGTTTGTAATTTTTATATATTTTTAAAAATACAGTAAGTTTTATTTACATATATGCTAATTTCTTTTGAAAGGAGGATCTTATAAAACTGTAGTTAAAAAATATTTAATTAATCAGTTAAATAGGCCAGCTTAATAACAAGATTTTGGTGGGGTTTACGAAAACCTGAAGCTATTTGAATCTCAATGAACCAGAATAATTTGCAGTATCAGGTACATAATATCTAATTTTGCTAAAATTTCTTAACCTGAAATTTACAATAGGTTTGGTACTATAAAAAATAAATGTGAAATCTCCTACCTTATTTCAAATGGAAGTATCTTTCCTTAGCAGTTATACACATTTATACTAACTATTAAAAGATTTCTCCAAGGCTACAAAGATCCAAGTGTTCTTTGACTTAAGAAATAAAATACATGTCAATGTAGTTTGTAATGAAAATATCCTCATTTTAATGTTTAGTCAATTCATTTTATAGATGGCACTATTCCATTAACAGGAGTCCTATCCTTGTTTATTGGTGTCAATTCGGTTTTACGATTATCCATTTATTGTTCACAAAAAGTATTAGAGACCATGTGTAGCATTAGGCGGAATTAATAATACATGCAGTATTAGAGTACCTATTAATATTTCGAGACTAAGTCAGCTATTTCAAATGATTTTAGATACAGGCAGTGTTCCAACTGACATAAAATTGGAAATCACCCAATAAAAGAGAAGCTGCAAGTCTACTTAGCTAATTAAAGGGGCTTATGTTGGGCAGCAGTTCAATTCAGAAGACTGAGGATGACACCGATATTTTAAATATAAATCATACGGGGTGATTTGGAGGTCTAGATTATGTTTCCACACAAAATGTTCAGTCTATAAATTGCCTTAGTGAGAACATTGTCTCTTTAAATGTTGAGAGTATTATTCACTCTGTCATATTACGACAAATTAGCAATACTTCTAAATTTCTGTATAATTGGACATTTTATCTATATTCTGTTACACATATGTTTGAATTAAATTTCCCCTTCGTTAGCTACTCATCAAATGTTACCGTGTTTCTGTCTATGAAGTGATTGCGATGAATTCATTGAAGAATTTTAGCCGAATAGTGAGTTAGGTTAAGAACGGCAGGAGGTAATCCAGGTGGTTTTTCAATGTCTTTATTTAGGTACCTTTCTAGGTACTTTGTAACAAAATACTGATTTTCATGTCTGCCAGCTGTATACATAAATTTCTACTGCAAGATATGAGTATGCAAATTATGTGGCATATCCACTTATGTTTACCTCTCACATTTGCTGGAATAATTATGTATGCTTCCAGAATGTCAGCCAGAGCTATTTACTTCATCAATTGAAGTAATCGAAGATAGTGACAAAAAAAAAAATAACGTTGAAACTTCCTATTATGTGAGTTAATTAAATTAGAATTAAGCTTAGATTTAATTTGTTAAAACTTAAAGCACACAAATATAAGCTGCCTTTTAAAGTAAGGTTTTTTTTTATTTTTAAAAAATTTTGGGGGAGTTGCGTATCTGCAGACCGGGAATATTCGTAACAGGTATCTCTCTGTTTTGTCACAAATCTACCAGACCTGCCCCAGGGGCCTGGGGCCCTTAGCTGGCACTGTATGCCCACACCACAGAAGAGCCTTTTTCTACTTTTTAGGCAGACGTATATGAAGGTTAATGGGTTTTGGTCAGAAGTACTTAAAGCAATTGAAAACATTACATTTCAGAATATCTCACCTGACCTATTAGTTGTCCTATTAGACCCAAAGTGACGAGCACAGACTCCCATTCATTGCCAGGGGTGATTCTTCTATGAGAAGGAAATCTTTAAAAACCTCAGGCATGAGACAAGAAGACCCCCTACCTGGAAAATCTTAATGATGTAGAAATTGATTTCAGCCGGAAAGGAAGAATGAAAGTACAACGGTATTTCTTCCTGTTTCTATTTTTTAAAAAGATAGGCCATAGCTGATTGGGTGTGAGAGCAGGTTAAGTCTCCATCACCCATGCTTTAACAGTCTGGGCAACAATCACATTGTGTGATTATAGATAATCTATTTAGATTCCTGAGGTAGTCCTTTTGTAATTGCCTGTTGCAATTAGATTGAATTGCACCTTTTAAAAACATAAGTCTTGTGTGAAAAAATATAATTTATCTTCCTCTTCTCTTAGAGCTGCATTTACAAAATCAAGTTACAATTTCCTGACTTAAAAATCAACAGCTAGCAAAGTATAGCTTTTAAATAACTAAGAGACAATCGATTCATTAGAGCTAGTAAATATTCCAAAATCCATGGCCTTGGACCAGAAGTGACAGAATCAATGGAAAGTGAAAAAGGTATGCAGATAATTTATTTGTCAAATAATATATTTATATGTGCATGGGCCAGCATGAACAAATAGCATAAAGTTCTCTAATGTAGCTAATCTGAACTAAAACCCGTAGGAGAAATAGGTGGTGGATGACTCTCTTCTTAGTATGTTGAGGTGTAGTGATTTTCATACATCGTGAAGTGTGCAATATTAAAAAGTGATTTGGGCCCGGCTGGTGTAGCTCAGTGGATTGAGCGTGGGCTGGGAACCAGAGGGTCCCGGTTCGATTCCCAGTCGGGGCACATGCCTGGGTTGCGGGCCAGGTCCCCAGTGAGGGCCATGTGAGAGGCAACCATACATTGCTGTTTCTCCCTCCCTTCTCCTCTCTCTGAAAATAAATAAATAAAATCTTAAAAAAAAAAAAGTGATTTGGTTACCTGTGACATCTGGAAAAAAAGAAAAAGAAAAAATGTACGAGGAGGGTTGCAGTACTCCCACAAGAAAATTCATTATTTTGGTCCTACAAGAGAAAGGGAAAAAAAGAGAGCAAGGAAGAAAAGTAGGGAAAGGAAAGGACCGCGCTGTCTAGAAACAGCACAGGCACAGGGGCACGATGAAGTGGCACACTGTCGCTGAGGGAACGCCCAACTCTGTCACCAGGCAAGAGTCGTCTTGTCTCTCTGCATGGAGGCAAATTGCGTCGCAACACCTTTCCCCAGAAGTTAAATTCGGCAGTTGGCTCTGCCAGGGAAAGCCTGTGTTGATCATCTTTACGTACAGACTTCTAAATGCCCGCTTTTATCCACCTATGTGACGTCTCTAATGCTTGAAGATGCCACGGTGCCACAAATATATGTCCTTGGACTTAGGTCTTCTCAGTCTCATGCCTCTGATAGTTTTAATGTGTGCAATTCATCCCGTATGGCTTGAGTTTCTTCTTTACAAAGGCAGTGTGCGCCCATGGCAGGAAGTAATCCAGAGGTTTACAAGGCGTACAATGACATCTCTAAGCCCGACTCTCCCATCCAATCACCTTCTCCAGAAGTGATCGCAGCGAGCTCACTGGGTCTCTAGCCAGACATTTTCATATACACACTCAGTTATGTACACACCCGCAGATACCTAAACTTTCTAAAAATGGCTTTTTACTATAAAACGTGTTCTCCAGTTTGCTCATTTTTATTTTATAATAGAGCATGGGCATCTTTCCATTTCATTTTATGTATTTTTTCTTTATGGTGTGCTATCCCATTAGGTATTTATTTTACATGAGTATAGTTTATTTAATAATTCTGCTAGTGGGCATTTTGCTATTTGTATATACTTGACAGTGAAAAAGCTAGTACATGTAACTTTGTATATTTTGACAAACACTGAAAAATAATAGATTCCTAGAAGCAGGACTGCCTGATCAAGGAGGGGACATATTCAGTGTGGATGAGCATCAGATTTGTACCTGTTCTCATTGAAATTCTCGCTGGCAGTGTGTGGGAGTGCTGTTTCCCCACATCTCTGACAACACTGGATATTAAAATGTTTTATATGGTTACTGGTGCTGGGCTCTATGACATTCGGCCAGCTGTTGCAACTATCCGAATCATCAATTTCTGGAAATTTCTTAAGCTTATGTTTATGTGCATAGAGTTATTGTCCAATGCATTTCAATGAAG
Organism: Micronycteris hirsuta; assembly: GCA_004026765.1. Taxonomy (NCBI): domain Eukaryota; kingdom Metazoa; phylum Chordata; class Mammalia; order Chiroptera; family Phyllostomidae; genus Micronycteris; species Micronycteris hirsuta. Next base: position 59,029 of record PVJI01007261.1, on the reverse strand, counting down.
AAATAATTATTGAACATAATTATATATTTGATACTATGTAATTAATAGCATATATAGGTGTGAGGTCAAAGTTTCTTAAATAGGGAAGAAATGCCTATATAGAAGGGACAAGGAGAAAACTTACATATCTAGGACAATGTGGCTCTCAGAATTAGGACGAAATAGCATGATCCAAGGACTCCAGAGTGTAGGAACACCAAGGAAAGGAAAGTGCCCTGATAAGTTTTGTTATTAAAGTCAGAAGTGTCAGTATATTTTATATGGTGCTTCCATAGAGGAAATCATCTTAAACTTGATATGACGTTGGAAAGCAGGAAAAGGAATGAACCCCTCCCCTTCCTTTCCTTCCATAGATCCTCAATGTGGGAAATACAGAGATAACTAAATGAGCCTCATTTAGTTTATGTTTAATGCAAGAAATGGACAGGGCACCTGAATGTGAACCGCCATGCATTTGTGCTGTGCGCTAGTCTCTGCCAACTCGGAGAATCTGCACTTGTTCCTATTACTGTCCCAACGACTCCTGTGACGTGACTGTGAGTGGAATATGCGGCCAAAGTGCTTGCCTCCAGTCAGAGGCACACACAGAACTGAGCCCTGGGGGCCTGAGAGTCCCTTTCCTCTAGACTCCAGTGGCACTCCGCTGTGCGAGCATGTACCCAGAAAAGCAGCGCAGGGGAGGCCGCGTGGAACAGCAGATGAAGAGGTGGCTTTGTCGTCCAACAACAGGTGCTTTATGTCAGCCACTCAGAACCACTTGGAAAGAATCTCCTAGCTGCCGAGATACACTGTTCAAACCATTATATGGCCCCAAGCAAGTCTCAGTTGCTCATAATCGAACTGGGGGTAAAAAATAACCTCATTTCGAAGGTTTTACACCCAAGGGATGATGTATCTGCTTAACATAGGACCTGGCTCATGGTAGGTTCTCATGCATTAGTATGCAAGTTTTAAATATTATCCTCCAGCTCTGACCTTCCCGTACACTTCGACTTTATATAGCCATGTTATCTTCTCAAACTCGAGGCGTGCATTTTCAGCTTTACCAGCAACCGACTTCTGTTCAACTCCCTGGTCTTGCAAATAATTGTGTGTTTACATCATCCTGCTAAAGAGTGATTTAACTTCACTCTAATTTCCCTCATTGATTTCATAGCCAAGGCTTTGGGGGCTTGCAGACTTTTTTTTAGACATTTCCCTCCTTGTTTCAAAATCATTTAGTTATGATTTCTTTGACTCATTCTTAAACTTCTGTCAGACCTCATCCACCTATTCACCCCTTAATTTTTCAAAGATTTACTAAGCATGTGCTCTGCAGAGGGGTCTCCCTTCTTCCTAAATGGGCACCATCCTTTCTTGTGTAGGCGAGAAGTCTCTGAATGTTCAGGCACAAAGAACATCTGCAGCATCTTCAGGTCGCTGTTTCCAAGCACACACAGGGAAGCGGGGGCTGCTTCTTCACATCTTGCTTTTTGCAATGAGGGCATTTTCCTTGGGTGGAGGCAGCAATATTGCATTTTGAATTTTGCTCATCACCTTTTACAAGAAGAGGATAAATCTCAGGAAAACAGAAAAGAAGCATCAGTGGAATAACTTGCTATCTCTTTGATGACACCATGATGACACCCAGGCAAGGGGAGCGGGGGAATTACAGGACAATGTCAAGCCCTCACAGACAATACCGTTTGATTTCCAGAGGCAACCATCATTGGACATCCATGTGTCAATCACATTTGATGAAAGAAGTGTTTGTGATTTGGTGTGCGGTGATATATTCCTAAAGTTCTAAGGACTACAGTTGGTTGTTTTTCCCAGATTTGTGCTTTTCCTATAATTCCACAGGTTCTCTTTTTGCTTTTACCTAAGGGCAGGAAGAAAGAAATATGTGATTTCTGAAGGAATTTCCTTTGTATCAGCAACACAACCTTCTCTGAAATGGAAGGATTAATCCTATCCTTTTTCTACTGGCTTGTCACGTGGTCATTTTATACCTGTCCAGGGCACAGTCCAAGTCTGAGCTTCTCAGGTGTTGACCTGAGTCAGAACTCCCTGGGAGGGTGTTATCAAGGTGGGCTCATAGGCCCTGCCAAACCTTCAGAATATTGCTTCACAATATTTTAATAGATATTTTTAATAGACAGCTCTTATGGACTCTGATCTTGAGAAACACTGCTAAAGGTTCATGAAGACTGTTTTCCCAAGAGAACAGCCTGCTTTGCTGATGGATAGGGTGTTTATCTTCTGTTCTAGTTCACTGCTAGGAAAGAAATGTATTTCTGTTAGAATAAAAAAGGCTTTAACTGTAAAAGCCTGGTAATTGGTGAGTTATTAAAATGGTTGATATTGTTCTAGAAGTGATCCTTTATGTTTCTTAAATAAAGACTATAAAGCTTTAGATTTTTTTTTTTTGTGAGTAGAACCCCTAATCAAGTAAAAGAAACTTTTTAAAAACTATAGTTTATTCACATCTCAGGCAAATTACCACCTAATGTAATTGATTCTTTCAAAAAAATGACTGAGGGTATATTATAATTCCACTGATTAGCTAGGGAACCAAGATTAGACAATAAAAACTTAGAATATTTGGCATATGAATATATGAGAAATTTAAAATAAATATTCAAGACTAGTTCCTAGTGTAAGAAGAGAGGTGTCAGGTGCAGAATGTAAACCTGATATCGCTGTGTAAGTGATTTAGCCAAGTACATCAAATGCATTTTATTGAGGGAAAGTCTAGAGTAAGTATTCCTTCAAGAATATGAAAATGAGGGATTATGTGCTAATAGAATAACCATTTAATACATTCACCAAGAAAGTAACTGGCAAAATAATTATTGAACATTTGACTCAGGATGAGCATTAGTAAAACATGAATAAAGGAATTGCATTGAGAAGAAGGTAGAAAGGTAATTGGTATTGAAAAAGGGATTTTCAAAAATTAGTACTCAATTAATTTAAATATTCTTTTGTTAATATTGAACAATGAAATTTAAAGTTTATTAAGCACTAAAATATTTCTAAATATATCATTAATTATTCAGAAATTACTTAGGCAGGCCTTGCTTTAGATTCAGTCTGATTTGGTGGCCACCGAATGGAGTATTACATGGTCATAAGGAACTGTGTTTCAGTGGTTTATGGGGGAAGGGGAAGAGGAGTAGATAGTGGGGTATGGAAGGCAATAAGCTTTGAAAAGCAGGAAGAAAAAAATGCTGTAGCAAACCAAAGCATTTGAAAACCTGTAATCTGGACTGATCTCTTTGGGAAAGAGGCCTGAGAAAAATCCGTATTACATTCAGAGCAGGGCAGAGGAGTCTGGTGACGGTCTCAGAGAACACGTTCAGAAAACAGAACGGTAATTAGCCGAGGCGAAGTGGGGTGGGGGAGGTACAGGAGGCTGGAGGGGTCATGGATGGTGAGAGCAGACCCGACTTTGGGTGGTGAGCACACAATATGATGGACAGGCAGTGTGTTATAGATTTGCACACCCGAAGCATGTATGATTCTGTTAACAAATGCCACCCCGATACTTTAAATCAAAATTGAAAAAAATAAGATAAAATAATTAAAAATCTAAAAAAAAATTGAAGCACTCATTAACATCGTAACTGCTGATTACAAGAAAATATAGGAGAAGAGTCATAATGAATGTGAAACGTATTTCCTATAAAAGCAGGTGTTCCTATTTAATCAGAATTATATCCAGAGTGGACTAGTAAGTAGTATATTCTTAAGAAAGAGAATTCTAAGTCTCTCTTTCTAATTCTAATTTCTTAATTTTAATTTCTAAGTCTCTTCTTCTAACCCTAATTTATAATTTTAATTCTCTAATTCTAAGTCATTTTTGAGTCTCAGTGTCACCAGGAATTTCAATATGAAGCCTAATCCATTCCATTTACAAAGTATTTAGTATCAAATCCCCATTTAATCTCCACCTCTACTGACACTAACCCAAGCAAAGCCGCACCCCACCCCCATCTCTCCCAGGCCGCACTGGGACTTTCTAATCAGTCTCTTCAAGTCTTAACTCTCGCCTCCTTCCGACCCATTATCCACACACCATTGAAGCATCATTCCTTAAATAGAAAAACAATTATGTCCTTAATGAAAACTCTTTGATGTCTTGGGGTTGCACATAGAACACCCGGAACTGGGTTTCAGGAACCCGCGCCAGGTGACCCTGCATCTTCTCCAGTCGTTCCACATCACTGTCCCTCATGCACCATCCCTTGCCCCGCTTCCCCTCTGGGGGCCTCACTCTTTCCAAACACTTTCTAAGCATTGAGCAGCCCTGGTACCTTCATGCACACTTTAGTCTGCCCTTTGCTGGGAACGATTCTTCTCACTCCTTGTTCAAGGTTGGAGTACTTCTCAGGAGGCCTCCTCTGAATAGTCAGTTAAAAATAAATCACCACTATTTCCCTTCAAAGCATTTTACCCTTTTCTATTGCAGTATATACCACTAATTGTCTAAGTGTATAATTAATATAGTATATGCTTCCCAAAGAGGCAATTATCTTCTATTCAGTTGGTGCTGTATATCTAGCACTTAGACTGGAGCCTGGCATAAAGTAGATACTCGATAAACATTGGCATAATTAATGAATGAGCAATCATCAATCATGTTCTTTTGCTCAAATTTTATTGGGTGGTGTATGTATTAATATTATTTCCGATTAAAGGAAGGGTTGAGTAACTCCCTCTTTTAAATTCGCTGAAACCATGTGAAAAAAAGTATACCATTTGTTTCTTGAAAGTTTTAAAATTATATAACCCTGGCTGGTATAACTCAGTGGGTTGAGCGTGGGCTGGGAACCAGAGGGTCCCAGTTCGATTCCCCGTCAGGGCACATGCCTGGGTTGCGGGCTGGGTCCCCAGTGGGGGCCATGTGAGAGGCAACCATACATTGCTGTTTCTCTCCCTCTCTGTATCCTTCCCTTCCCCTCTCTCTAAAATAAATAAAATCTTTAAAAAAATAATAAAATTATATACACATTGTGCATTTGGGTTAGAATTATTTCCTAATGATTTAACTAAAATCATGGTTTTAAAGGTTATATATTTTTTAAGTTCAGTAAATATCTCCTTCTAGAACATTGTTTATTTTCTGTTTTCATATATATTGGCATAAAATTGTTTATGCTATTTGTTTACTGTTCCCACATTTTTACTAAATTGATAGTTTTGTTCCCTTTGAAGCTTATTTTTGTTTTATTTTCACTTTTATAAATATTTCAGAAGGTTCCCTAGTTCATTAATATTTTCAAATAGCTAGTTTTCTTTGTTATTAATGCCCTCTATTTTTGTGTGCTTTTTCTTTTTAAAATAATTTTTGATATCATTGTGTTTGGTTTTCTATTTTCTTGAGTTAATTGATCACTATTTATCTTCTTCTTTACCTTAATTCTTGGCTTGGTTATTTTAAATACATATGCTTTTATTGGAGGCGGTCTGAACTATGATTCTCCTTCACTTGTATTTCTGTGAAGTCGAATATGTAGTTCCTCATTGACTTTATTAAAATGTTCCTTAAATTTGCTTATGGTTGCTTTTCGAACCATGAATTATTTAGTTTGGGATTTTTTAATTTCCAAATTAATGCTTATTTGGTGATTATTTTTTCTTATCAATTTCAAGTCATATTCCACTGCAGTTAGATAGTAGTCTAAGTATTGCTTTCAAGATCCTATGTCTGTCCAGTAAATCAGTTTGTTAATTGTGCTGTTTAAATCTTCTGTAGCTTGTGAGTTTTGCTTTATATCTGCTGCACCTATCAACCAGGTATTCACAAATGTTTATGTTTGTGGTTTAGTTAATTTCTCTGTTTTTGCACTGTAGACTTTGAGGCACTGTTCTTAGAATTGGATTGTTATAATTTTCCATGTGAACTGATTTGTTTTTATAATCAGTAATGACCCTCTTTAGAAAATGTTTGTCTTAAATCCTTTGTCTATTACTAATATTGTTGCATTTTCTTTTTGTTGCTGGTGTTTTCTTCACATTATCTTCTTGTATCTCTTTGATGCATCTTCTATTTGTAGTGTACCTCTTACAATAACATAAAGCTTAATTTTGCTCTCAATATCCTCTCATTTTGATTACCAGTATCAGGCTTTACTTTTACCATTTCATTATGGATTTTTATTAACCATGCTTTTTATTCATCTTGTCTGTGTTGTATCCAATATTTCCTGATTGAATTTTCTTTATTCGATTCTCTTATTTAATTCTGGAAGTCATAAATATTATTATGAATCTTTGGTGTTTTTCTCTTAAAAATGTAATATTTTCCCTTCACACTAGAAAATTAATCATTATTTTTATTCTTTAACCCAACAAAGCAAACATCTTAAATTGTTATAGTTTGATTATATCCTTCTATCTTATGTTGTTTTTTGCTGATATCTCATCTTTTTATGGGAAATAGAACATCTTTGTCTTCTGGCCTCCACAGTTGCTGTTAAGGGCCCTGCTGCCAGTTAATGTTTTCATTGCTTTGAGTATAATCTCTTTAAACTCCTGGTTGCTTTAAACATTTTATCTTCATCCAAAATGATGTTCATCCTTATCAGTTGGGTCTAAGAATAAATCTTAGTCAGGATCAATGTACTTCTTCAAACTGAAAAGTCCAGTTTTTTCTTAGTTGAAAGAAATGCTCAGTTTATAGCCCCTAGAATGCTGCTTTTCTAGTTCAGATAATAGCCTGTGTCTAGAATACCTACTAGACATATATTGGGCTTTCCCTCTCACCTACATGCCCCTCATTCATATTTCTCTTCTTTTTACCCAAAAAAGCTTTGTTCTGAGTAATCTCACAGAGCTACCAGCATATTCATGACTCTCCAGGGTTTTAGTTAATGTTTTGAATTCATCCATTGAGTTGTGAATTTAAGGGACTGTATTTCTCATGTTTATAAATTATTTGTTTTACAAATTTGCCAATTTAAATTTATAGTTGTCTTTACTGAATCTATTATTTTATATATGAAATCGTTTTAAACACAGATAATTGTGGATGTTTTAAAGCTTCTCTCGTCTCAACTTCATGTAGGTCTAATAATTGTGATTGTCAGTATACCATGCCCTATGATAATTTTTTATTTGCATGGTCAAAATGTTTTTGTGTGACCTTATTGCCAGTAAATTTCTATCTCTGCAGAAGTGCTCTGCTTCCTGAGTTATTGACTTCTCCCTGTAGAGAAGTTCCGTATTTGTTTCTCTCAAGAGCCCAGTGATTTTGCCAATCTAGGACAATTTTATGTTAATTTCTTATTTTAGCACCTATCCCTCTGTAGTTTGTATAATGTAGGTTTCGATCTGCACGTAGCTGTGGTTTCAACTTCCAGCTGGAGCCAGAGCAGATGAAAATGTCTTTACTGTTTCCCAGAGTCTGTGGGTCCAGCGTCCTGCTTTCTCCTTGAAGGGGCAGCCCCTGGGGTTTCAGCTTCCTGTAGGGATGTCTCTTCCAGCCACAGGTCTAGTGCGGAGAGACCAGTTTTATACCTGGCGGACAGAACACCTGCTCCCGGCCATGAGGGCTGGTCCCCAGTCTGCTCCCCCTGTAGTCCCTGAGGGAGCTCGTCACATGCTCACATGCATCCAGCTCTGGCCTAGAGTTTCCCCTTCATTTCTAGCCCTGAGGTCTTTTTCTGTCTTTCCTTGGTTTTTCTTTCTCTTTAATACATATACCAAGTGTTTATTGTATCTATAATATATGTTTTAACATATAATAAAATGAGTACTTATTGTATTTTATCCAACATTTCTCAGTGCTGTGAGGCGGTCGGACTCAGCTCCCTTGGACATCTCACCGTAAATTCTAAAACTCCATTTCGTTTGGAACTGTCTGCCATGTATCTGGGGGCCCTGCAGGGAAGAAAAAAGGTCCTTTATTTTTTTCTGGTAATTCAAGCAACAGAAGTTGTGCTTCAATTTTCAGAATTTTTTTTCTCTCTTTAATGAGTTTTTAAAAGAACCTGTGAGGACAGGATCCTCTTCTATTTGCCTTCTGGGGGAGACCCATAAATCTAGTCGTCACTGCGAGACCCAGGTTCTGATGGGGGTCGTGTTGGTCTGGTCACCGGGGGCGTCCCCTTCTCTTGCTTTAACAAAAACAGATGCATGACAATAAACAGAGGAGTCATAGCTAAAAGGATATGAGCTAAAAGTAAATCTCTTCATATGTTCTGTGTGAATCAACCTCCATCTTTGAAATGGGAAAAACACGTTACACCAACTGTGAGAAACAACAATGAATCTGATCTACTGAAAAGAGATACATGAATTAATCATCATGACCTTAGAACACAACTATTTTTCATTTATTCAACTTTCTGGGAACGGGGCCGTTTTGTACGTTATCACAAATCTGCCTTTCATCCAACAACCCGTGTCGTCTCTTCCCACAGACGGCAGAGAGAACTCACACACGCACACACACACACACAGGGACACCTTCTTGGACACACAAACAAGCAAATCCGAAATGAGGAGTGGCAGGATTATTTCCCTATTGTAAGCTGGGAGGAGGAATTTTGTTTTCATCCGTGTCCTGGCATAAAATTGAGATCACTAGAGATGGAGGAAAGAGCGGTTGTTGGGATGAATAAGGGAAGGGGGCAGTGGTGCTGGAGGCTGGACCGTGCCGTTCTTTAGGAAGAAAACTTACGGTGAAAGGAAATCCAACTGATCAGCACATTGCAGGAAATGGATGATAGGAAATGCAAGTAAGCTCACCCACTTGTAGTTTTTAAAGCCAGCTGACAGGCTTTGTCTTAAACATGCCATAAACATGGTTCCCTCCCATGCAGGGAATCCCTAGATGGGAGATATGGCAAAGAAAAAGGAGTTATAGTAATGCACGGACAGGGGTTCTGTTTTTCTTCTTGAATGGTGTCACCTCTGAACATTATTTTCAGGAGGTGTCCAGTTAAAGATGTATTCACCACCAGATAATTTAATTGTAAATGATGACACAGAGTTACAGAAAGAAGGGACGAATATGTTCACCAACCATGACCAATGAATAATTTTCCACAAAGGGGGGAAGGAAATGACATTTAATGAACACCTATTATGAGTAAGGCATCATTCTAGGTCATTTATAATGAGACAATAGGAACTTGCAAAGATAATTAGAGCCCGCCCTCACAACCCAGCCTCAGGGAACTGAAAACTCTATGCTCTTGGAGAGTCATATCACATATTGTTAGAATGTCCACTGAATAAAGATAAATTAATGGTATCTGATTAAGGTAGATATTACCCTTCATTTATAAATGCATTTTCCACAGTACGTGTAATGACTACATTTGAAAATATTTGAAAAAAAGGTACTAATTCTACCTCTCATAGCCACTATGAGAGAAGCATTTTAAATATCTAAACAAGGTATCCCTTGGTAATGTAAAGGCATGAACATATTTTAGTAGAAAGTGTTCCTGCTGTCCATGCATATGTGAAATAGATGCACACAGCCCTTGTTTTCAAGGTTCATGTGTGTTTCTAGGAAAATCTAGGTCATCTCTCCATATCAGGATGCTAAATTGCGTATAAAGCAGGTCAGGTGTCTGCACTGCTGATGTGGAGCACCATGACAGCCTGCTGTTGCCTCTTAAGAGTTAAATCCTATCTGCTCATTCTAGTTCTTAAGCGGCTAGAACTGGTATCGCTTAATTTCCTTATAACCCTTTAACAAACAGACTTTTAGCAGAGGGTATTGGTCTTTGTACTGTATTGAAAACTGCCAGTCCCACAGGAAATTGACTAAAACTATTATCATAGTTAAGGTTGCCTTATCATTCTAATTATAATTCACATCCAATAATGAACACCTTGTTCAATAATATTTAATTCAAATCATGATGCTGAGTATAAAATTACATATCGAGAGAATTCATTAGAAGTTTCAAAAGTAAGCTGAGTAAATGTGCCTCGGAGAATGTATTTGATGAATTTGTAAAAGTATTTAAATTAGAACTGTAAAGTATTATGAAAAATCCACAAGGGATGCACAATTAGGCGAATAAGCTATTCAAGGCCAGGAGCTGCTGGGCATTCATTGTAAAATGCTTTCTGATATATTGTTTATTCAAAAGGGATAGGAGAGGGGGAGCAATAATACACAACAAAGCAGATATGCAACAGACCTGGTGCCAAAAGTAATTGAATAAAAAGTAATCCCATCATAATTAGTTCCCTAGCCTTTGCCTACACATTATTGATATGTCACTAAAGTATTTTAATATGGAACAAATGGTTATTTAATTTATGCATGTTTTATAAACTCCATAATGTATGAGCTTCAGGAATTGCTCATTCATGACCACATCCTCTTTCAAACTGTGAGTATATAGGTTAGACCGTGTTGGATCTACAACAGTGTAATTTATAACAACACTTAAACCAATTACATCTATAGTGGATTTTATCTTAATAGATGACGTATGAAAATGTTGTCCAGTTTAGTTTATGGTATGCTCATTATATATAACTGGGGTGATTTTTAAATCAAATAAATTTACTATTGGTTCACATATTCATTTGTGTGTTCAGTCCATTCATTCAACCTTTATTGAGTGGTAACTATATATTTTAGACATTATACTTGATTGGTGATAAGGAACCAGTGAAGATTAAGAAGATAAATAATCTACTTTATTATGGAGTTTATATCCTAACAGGGGAGAGGATCACTTTAGAAACAGCCTCACTGAGAGTGCATGCACCATTGGGGATAAGTAAATTCCTTAAAGGGGTGGCAGGGCGGTCAGCAAAACCATTTCTGTGAAGGACCTGGTAGGAAATGTTTTAGTCTTTGCTGACCAGACAGTCTCTGTTGCATCTACTCAGCCCAGAGACAACCACAGGCTTGGTCATGTTCCAATAAAACTCCATTCACCAAACGAGTGACAGTCTGAATTTGGCTCATGGATTGCAGCCTACCAATGCTCCTCTACAGAAAAGAATCCTAGCCCATGCAAGTACAACCTATTATCTTGTTTTAGATGAGCAAGGAGGAGTTCATGACATTTTTATCGGGAGAGTGCATTTAAGGAGAGATGTGGACGGTTCATAACACATCAGCAGATGTGTGGGAGGTAGCTGGGGTGCAGGACACTCCCCAGAGCAATCTAGGGAGCCACGTTGCAGGTAGACGACCCCTGATCCTGAATTTTGTATCGTCATCCCAACTTGACAAACGAGGAAACGGTTACCCAGAGAAGCAAAGTGATTCACCTGATGGTTCACCTACCATCCCAACTCTAGCGTTTTATTCCAAACTCTTCCTCTCTTCTCATTTTGCTGCAAGGCCTCATGGAGTTAATGCACAGGTGTGTGTTAACACGATTCCTTTACTCTCAGGAATTTGCAATCTATACGAACTTTGCTAGGTTTACATTTATAGGGTAAAACAAAATTTGTGGACTTACTCTTGGCGAACCTTCATGAAATCCTGATGTGACAAAGACCAGGAACAGATTCAGGATGGAATGTTCACAGGAAACTTTCTAAAACACATTTATTATATTCCATCACCAGCTCCTATTCACTTAATATATCACACAGCAAACTCTACAGAGGGACAGAACCCCATTGGTCATTTTAGAATGGACCTTGAGCCCTCATATCTGGGATGTGATTTATTGATTGCTATAAGGCAGAACAATGAGAGATTTATAGGATTGAGGTAGAAAGGGAAAAATAAGTATCTTTTGGCTAGCAGCAGAGCTAATACACTAGAAGAAATATACTTGTCTTTTTATACTCTGTGAATAATTACATGTGTTTTATAAGCATGAAGATATACAGGTGTGGGTTTAGTAGTTACAGCTTACCCTTAATTCCTCATTTTAGCTCTAAACCTCTCCTTAGGACTGCATGCCATTGTGCATCATGCAAACATTCTGTGGACTCTTCTGAACTGCTAGGTAAGGCTTTATTTCAAAATATAGCTAAATGAAATACAGAACCTAAAACATGAAATAAAGAACCCAATGATTTGTAAGTATTTATTTTCTATAACATAATATAATGTTTCTAGCTGTTGCATTGAAAAAGAAGCATTATGTCCTGACGGAATCAAGGAAAAGCTGATTTCCATAATTAAGAGAATGGAAAAGACAAGAAAATAGCTGTTTAAACAATGTACAAAATGGCCTAAATACACGACCGGAGTGAGGTTAGATTGACTTAAAATCGAACGGTGCTTTTATTCAATTTGATCAGGAAGAGCTTAGATGCATATGGATACAAACTAGGAACGGAACCATAAATTCTAAGGATTGGCATTTTCTAGTTAATTCTATTCTGAAATGAGGTTTTCCTTCCCTTTTGGGGAAGAAGGGGTGTATTAACTAGGCATTAACAAGCAATTTCCAATTCAATTTTGCAGATAAAAATGTTTGATTAAAGAGAGTGTGTAGATATTTAGAGGCGTCATTGAAACCAAATGTCAAGTTTAAATGGAATTTCCCACTAGTGGTTTTTCTCCTGTCCACTCTATTTTTCAATGATATAATAAAGTTAGAATTTCTTTTAGACAGGAAGTATTTAATGAGTGTCAATTAATAAAGAAAACTTCAAATACATCTATTTTTTTCATGATGGATAGTTTCTCTCCAACTAAGAGGAAAATATTCTCAAAGAAAATATTCTCACACATATACACACACACACATACATACATACATATATATAATACAAATGGATAATGAAATGTTAACACCACAACGTTCAAGTTTAGATAAAAGAAAATAATTGTATTCCTTTTTAGCATGTCTGGCTTTACCACTTTAGATAAACGCTTTGGCTCAGACCACTGGTTTGACCTTTGTGGCAAACCCAGTGTAATCTTCCCTTTACAAAGATAATTTTATGAGCATCTACGTTCTCTAATGACACACCTTGAGAAGTTTTCCAGTTGAAAATGGAATGTCGGTTCTTTGGACGCCCCTGCCTCTTCCCGAATGTCGGGCACACTTCAGGGAGCCAGAGGGCTTTGGGACAGAAACAGAAAGCCGTGCAGTTAGTTACAAGCAGCATTTTCCGTCTCTGAGCCCTTTACCAGGAACCCACGACTCCAGGGAGAATTCTGAGAAATGGCCCTGGCTGTCTACGGCGGAAGTGTTATGACTTGAAATACCTGAAGCATTCATTTAGCTGTTAAAAAGGCACACCTCCCTCATTAGGATGTAGCCCTCTGTATTTTTACCCTCCATGCTTCCCTGACAGGTTGATTTATTGCATGGTGTCGGATTACAGTCAAGCCCGGTGGTAGAATTAGCAGAGACAGTGGACTACAGAGGGGATGGGCACACCTGTATGACCTGGTGCCTCTCACCGTGCCTGGCAGAGAGCTCACATCAAGTTCCACTCGTGCTTGTGGTACCAAATGGCCGTTAGTGGCACAATAGTAACGATGACACCTATACGAACGCTGATACCGCGATCTCTTTGCCAGATGTAGAGCCTTAATGCACTCCAGGCTAACAAGGAAAATCACAATAGATGTAGATGAAAATATTTGAGAGGCTCTTTAATAGAACATTTTTATGCTTGGTTAAACTATTCTTGAAAGTGGTTAAATGAACATTCCTTTGTCAATGAAAACCTTTGCTAATTATGTGGCCAGTGTCAGCTTCTCTACTTTAGAGATTTTGTAGAAAAGTTGGTGGACAAAACAATAAAATGACTCCATTTCTTTGTCTTGAAGTAAAATCTTTAGTCCCCAAGACCAAAATGCATGCCGTTACCATTGGATTTCCTTAGTTTTCTCTCCTATATCAAGGCTGTAATAAGTTGATAAATTAATTATGGATTTACTCCTACTCTTTTTCTCATTATTAGGCTAGTGCCCCCTGTTAAAATACATTAGAGTGTATTGTCATTATCTGGTACATTGCTGGTGTTAATGAACCACATTTCCAAGTATCTACATCCTCGTGTAGTTCCTATAACTTAGAATACAATTTGCCAGAAGGGACAGTATGCCACTTACAAAGGCCTGGATGCAACTGCTTTTGCCCTCCTGGCCTCCCAGAGACACCATGTGTTTTATTGGGGAGACCATGTGGAGACACGGGGGGAGTGAGCGCACATGGAGGGACAGGGAGAAAGAGAAAGGTCCCAGCCACCTGCACATTCACCAGCTACGTGTCGCTGCATGAGTGAAGACTAGCAGAAAAAACCACCTGGTTGAGCTCAGCCCAGACTAATGATGTGTAAGCAAATGAAATGGTTTTTATTATGAGTTTGGGGGGGGTGGTTGATTATGCATCTACAGACAGTCGAAGAAGTATTAAGACCTGATGGGTGGGCAGGAGTTAGCTGAGTTGTTGCAGTGATTGAGGACAGAAGGGACTCATTTCACTCAAATATGCACGGTAACTGCATGGGGAAAAAGGTTCCTAAGAGGAGGTCGTGGGAGAGGGAGAAAGAAAAAGGGAGGGAGTGCTAGAGGGAAGGAGAGAGAGATTGAGAGCATGAGCAAGCAAGTAGCTAGCACAACTTGAATTTAGTGACAGGGAGAACGTCTGAAGATGAAGCTAGGGAAATAGACAGAACCCTGTAGATGATGCAGGGTTCCATAGACCATGTTAAGGATCGTGGGTTCAAAAGCAATTGAGGGTTTTAAGTAGGAGAAGGAATATAAAGCATTTTGTGACTTAAAAATATGACTTTAGTGACTGTGTGGAGAATGGATGGAATAGGGCCAAGGGTAAAAATAGAGAGACACATTAAATGGATGTTGCAATATTTCAGGTGAGAGATGACAACGAGTTGGACTAGGGTTATAGCTGTGACGGTGGGTGAGGTAGACAAATATGAAACAGATGTTGTGAGAAGTTGTCCAAATTACTGTTTTATGGACTGACTATGGGTGGTGAGGGGGAGAGCCCTGTGAATGACGACTCCGCAGGTTCTGCCGTGTGCATGCAGTTCCACGACGGTACTGTGTATTGAAAGGCAGGGCCCTGGAGTAAAATCGATTTGGGGTAGCTGTTTGTAGGAATGTGATTCAGAGCTGAGACGTAGTCCTGTTGGATCTGTTTGAGGAACCTGTGAGAGAGCACGGAGCATATCAAGATAACGCTGGGATGCTGTGGCTCAGAGGAGAGGTCTGGGGTGCAAGTGTACCCATGGGTGACCTGCATGTAGATGGTGTCAAAGCCACTGGAGTTGACAAGTGTGGAGAGTCAAAAGAAAAGATGATCCAAGCTCAAGCCCAGAGAACTTCTGTTTTCTGATGATTGAACACAGCAGGAGGGAGGAAAATAAAACGAGCCCAGAAGTAGAATTCTAACAGGTAGAATTCTAAGTAGACTTCTGACAGGTCAAGTAAACTGAAAGCAGGAGTTTTCACAGGATTTAGATACCAGAAGTTCTTCGGTGACATTTGCAAGAATCATTTTGGAGGACTGAGGGGGAAGGGATTACACAGGGACTGGGTGGTAGGCCAGAGGCTGGGGAAGAATGGGCTGATAAACTTTTGAGAGACTCAGCTATGAAGCAGGTAGAAATTATGTCAGAAACTGGAAGGGAGTCTAGGATCAAGGGGTGCATTTCTAAACATTCAAAAGACCAGTTTCAATGTTGATGGAAAGAACGCAGTTGACAGAAGAGGTTGCGGATGCAGGAGGGAGAGGAACATGCAGTGGGATAAGTAAAACAGCATACTTGTGGAGAGACTAACTTCCTTCCACCCAGCTGTTATCCTAGTCAGGAACGGCCCAAGCCTTCAAAAGCCAGGCATGTGTCAGGCCCGAGCGCTGTGTCCACTACCCAGACACCTCCCCAGTCTCCCAGATGCCTGGGTAACTAACTTCTTCCCCTCTTCTTCCCCTCCTTCAAATCCTTACTCACATGCATTCATGTCAGAGAGCTCCAACCCACCCACTCGATGGACAATTTCCACCCTCCCTCACCCTGATCTATTTTTTTGTTTCCTTTCCATAGGATTTATTGGTCTGTGATGTAACTAATTCAATATAACCAGCCATAACTTTTATTTTCTTATTTACTGTTTAATAATATTAAATGATGTTATTCATTTATTACCTCCTCCCTTCCTGGAGCTGAGGCAGGATTTCACACAGCATCCAAATTGGCATGCTTCTCTCCAGCTTCCCTCCGTGTGCTTGCTCAGTCCACACTCCACTCATCCCTGTGATCCTCTCTCACCTTGAACACTCGTGCTGCTGGGAGATCTCCTGCAGCCCCCCCCCCCACCTCTCAATCTACTCGCAAGGCCCCCCAAGAGTCATGTAGCCCTCAATCACCTCTATCCACTGTGGATTCTTTCTGCATGGATAATGGGGACCACCCACTCCATCTGTGTCAACCCGGGCTGCTGTAACAAACCATCATAGACGGAGGGGCTTATCAACAACAGACATGTATTCCTCACAGCTCTGGAGCCTGGGAGTGTGAGATCGGGGGTCAGCAGGTCAAGGTCAGGTAAGAACGCTCTTCCTGGCTGCAGACCGCCAGCCTCCCCTTGCAGCCTCACACATGCAGCGCAGAGAGGAGGAAGCTCTGTCCTGGCTCTTTGAAGGGCTTGATCTCATTCAGGAGAGCTCCATCCTCGTGACGGTATCTGACCCTCATCACCCCCGGAAAGCCCATCTCCTAGCACCGTCCGATGGGTTAGTGATGGTGGCAGGGTTTCAGCACATGCGTTTGGGGGAAACAAGCATTCAGTCCTCAGCAGCATCACCCCATTATTCTCCCATGTGGAGCCAGACACACCCTCCATGCTTGTCCCCTGCATCACCTGCTCCGGTGCTTGCATTCGAGAGCATATGAGAGAATTTTTAAATGGAGGCCTTACCTCTTACCAAGTCAGAGGTTCATGTTAACCACATTCTTAGTCCAACTCTGAGTACTGCCCAAGAGGGACTCAGTACTATCAAAAGTGACTCAGAAAGAGTCATTGTTTGTCCTTTCTCAGTGGAGACGTAGTTCCAAAAACATCTCTCTCTTGGCTTCACTGATTTCTTCAGACCTCTCAGCCTTTTACCTATTATATGCATATATTTATCTCCAAAGTAACAAAAACCAAAGACCCCCCCAAATATTGAATCTGGAGGCATACCACTTTCCTCGTGTTGGCGGACCTTGCTTTTCTGACAGTCCAGATTGGAAGAGTGACTGATCCTTATTCCAATGTTTCTCTAAAGTTTGCATGAGTTTGTGTGTGCGTGTGGATGTGATAAGACAGAGAAGAACACAGAGGCATCATTATAAAGCTTCTCTTACAACGTGTGAATCTCTCTCACAACAGAGACTGATGTGTAGATCAGTCTAAAAAATAATATGCCAGTGGCCAAGAGAGGAGCAGATGGATCGGTTGAAATTCGCAGGTGTACTTGACCCAATGCTGAAGGGGGTGCAAAGCTAAAAGCAGGCTCAGTTTGCCTGAATCCAGTTGATGCATTGGAAAAGGCATGTCTGAGTTCATTTTAGCAACCTTGTTCAAAAGTATAGGAATCTAAATAGAAATAATTTATTTTGAGAATATTTTTGGTAAAAAAAAAAACAAGCAAATTATAATAAAAAGAAAAGGTAGACAGGTAGGGATTGGGATAAATTCCTAGGGAATCATTTACAAAAATAAAAATGGAAATTAGAAAGTATGGTCAAGTGTAAAACTCTGGGGAACCATCTGACCTAAAAGTAGAAACCAAAGACAGAACAGTCCAGCAGCTTTCTTAGGGGCATTTGGGAGTGAGGACGCACCAGAATCATGAGGGTTAAAGGAAATAAATGCACTTGAGACTAAATGTATAGTTTCCAAGAGACAGGGCCAATAACCATAGAGAAGGTGGAGAGCAAAGGAAAGGTCCTCTTCTGACTAAATAGATTTGTTGCATGAAGGATCCTCACAGGCCTAAGGAACCAAGACTTTGTCCGGTGGAATGTAGGGAAAATATATACTCTATCGATAGTGGTTATTGGTCCCATTTTGTCTGCAAAACAAATGACTCTGTTGTAGTTTACAGTAATGGCAGACACTCCCTAAGGGAAAGCGAGGTTGGCGGAGCCCTCTGTACTGGGTGTCTTCAAAGTGCTTTCCTACAGCAGTTCTTCCAAATCCTCCCAGCATCCCTTTGGTGACCTGTCTTTTAGCTGAGATCCCGAGTCCTCTGCGTTGTGGTGAGTGGCGTGTTTTGTGTTTCTGGGAGGGGGCTGTCATCACAGCCTTTGGGTGACTCCCTAACCCCAGGGCCAGGAGAGGACCACAGGCCAGCGCCGCAGTTCACAGCCTCTCCATCCCTGCATCCTCCCTGCCCTACTGGCTCAGTCACGATTGCTAAGTGCCCGGGATGCCAAACCAAACTTAACTATCAGATGGGATGAAGGCTTCCCTATGGACCAGATCATGAGTGGACGCTCACACTCAATCTACCGCCATCAGGTTCAAACCAAACCAAACCAAACCAAACCAAAAACTAACAAGAACAGAATGAGGAGGCCTGGCAGATTAGAGCTCAGTCCTGTTTAGGTGATTCCTGTGTCAAACCTGCCATATTTATGAAGAGCTTTCTTTAGACCTTTCTATGGATTATCAGTTACTTAACAAAAAGATTGCTGTATTTTTATCTATTTAACTTGACAGCTCTGTTCAATGGCCTGTCCCCCAATAGGTTATAGATGATTATATCTTCCTGGTTAAAAAAATACAGTGACACACTTTTGATTCTTTGGAATGTTGACGACATGGGTAATTGTAGCATAAGAATATTCAATAGGCAGTGAGGTGTCTTTGGGAGGAAAACCAATGACACAGCATCATGGTACATAAGGTGAATTTAATTTATTCACTCTATCACTTTCCCTGTTAACAGAGATAATTTAAAGTCAATAGTAGTCTAATTTTAAAACCTGTGAATTCTCAAATCTTCTAATTTAATTATGAAATTGAAAGAGATGTCAACTCATTTTGAGTTTACATTTGTATAAAGTAAATAAGGTGTGCATGGCCTGGATAATACGTGACATGTCTCCCAAGTACATCTAATTAACTCCATTCTCACATTTTAATTCTTTATGCTCCACTGTTTCTCTCCCTCTCTTTCTCCCTCCCTTCCCTTCTCTCTAAAAATAAATAAAAATAAAATCTTTAATTCGTTATGCTCCAAGTGTGCAGCCATTAGTATCACAGTTCCAGGATAGTAGTATCTGTGAGAGCCGGTGTCATTTCGCCACCGGCTCCTAGGAAATGCTAGGAAAGCCAGGCTGTTCTGTAGTAAACTTTTACTGGCAGGGGTTCATAACTCAGCTGTAAAATTTCACGCTGGGCTGCAATTCAGCACACAAGCCCTATGCCCCAAAGAGCTTATGTTACTACAAAAAGAATTGTAAAAATCCATTTTTCTCTTTTTAGGAGGGCCAGAAAACTGGTACCATAAGAAACATTATCTTTTCAAAAACACACTTTCTAAAAATAAAAGTTGGTGCATTAAGTGATCCACTTGGTACTTAGCCCTCACCCTTTACCCATCAAAATAACAAATAGATGATAGCAACAGGAAATTTATACTTGTGACAGGTGCACCTTGCTCCGTGGGCTCAGAGCACAACAAATGTCACCTTTCTTTATTTTTCTAAGTCAGATTAAATCCACAGGGAGGCTTCTGTCATCCAGGTTGACAAGAAGTCCAATATCAGGCCACTAGGGGTGCCCACTCCCACGCTGGCAGTGCCTTAGAAATCAGGGCTTCTGTAGTCCTGATACAGAGGACAGGGCCCGACGCTGGTTACATGGTGGCTCTTTGATCTTTGCTCAGGGACCTGGTTTCAATGGTGGGGTCACTACCACCCCTGGCACCCCTCAGTAATGAGAACTCTACCAGGCTCCCATGCCATGGTCCCCCTGTCTGAGCTCTGACCGTGGCTAGTGTAGGGTTCAAGAACAGGAGCAGGTCTCTTGACCCTCAGGTATCCCCCACCTTCATCTCTCCCTTCTCCCCATCCCTCAAGTCCCCCCTTTACCCAATTTCCAGTGTGTTAGGAATCAATACTATCTCAGTAGATGCTCGTTTCGGAGTGCACACGTTTAGTCTAGAATTCTCCTCTGAATTGAAACCATGAAACCACTGTGTGTGTTTACGTCCCTCACTGTTGTTGGGAAGCGTGAGGGTGAGAACAAAGGGTAAGAGAGGATGACTTCAGTCTTTCTAGTTATTCTACTGCAGAAGAAAGGAAGAGGTTTGGTTTTGTGTTCATGAAATTACTGTGCCGCACAGTAAAGTGCTGTTTCGCTTCAGCATCCGCGGTGCTGAGGAAAGATGCACGAGGTGTGGATTGGGATTAATCTGCTTCCATCTTTGAGTATGTGGCTGGAAACCTGATCTTATTTTCTTCATTTATGAACAGAAAGACAGGAATTAAATATTCTACAAAATGCCTTCCTTAATGTCAACAATGACTTTCTCCAAAGCTTTGATGTAACCCTTTCTTCCTACTGGGCCATGCCCCACAGATCCACTTCGGCATACCTGATGCCCCCACAGTAATCTAGCAGGTCCCCCTCTCTTTGGAATTCTCTACCAACATACAAATGAAGCCCTTCCAGGAGACCAGGCTGTTCATTTATTACTTGGAACTTAAACTATTGATACTGTCTCCTAATTACCCTGTGCACCTTCCAAAGATATGCTAATTTCAAAAGAGGTAGAGATGGGTAGTTAGGTAGGCAGCTAGGAAGAAAAAGAAAGAAAGGAAAGAAGGAAGGAAGGGAGATAGGGAGGAAGGAAGGAAGGGAGTGAGGGAGGAAAAGAAAGAAGAAAGGAAAGAAGAAAAAGAAAGAATTCAGTAAAATCTTAGATGCCCCTCAAAAACTGGGAGGCCAGATACAGCAGACATGAATTTACATGAATTTATCAGACTGAATCCTCAAACCTCTTATCCATTTCAAGTACTAAGTTATCGAGGGTCACTACTAGCAGAACTGGGAGCGGAGCTGCTATTAAGACACTCAGCACACACCTGTAGACCAGAAAAATGCAGAAAAGGAACAACAGTCGGTGCAGGTTGTAGAGGCAACTTCGAATGAGTAGTCTGCGAGTCGAGAGTAAGTTGTAACTCGTGGAAAGTCCATCCATGCAACTGGTTATTTCTCCACATTTGATCTTTCAGTCTTATTTCTATTTATGTATTCTTGTCAAGCAGGTGCACCCTTTCACAAGGTGCAGGTATCTCCGGTTGGTGTCTTCATATCTTACCAACACATTTCATCCCCTTTCCAAACCCCTCAAGATGAACTTGGGTGGGTTCCCTCACTCTCTGGTTGGCTGTTAGTATTAACCAATGAGGTGCACCTGTTGCAGTCCCTCCTCAGAGGTCACACCTGTGTCACTTGCCCTCTCAACAGCCTGCTGTCACTTTGCACCTTCAGAACTAGGGTAGTAGAAGCCTCTGTTATTTATTGGGACCCTGCACCATTGATTGTGGTTCTCTATACCTTGCCCAGACCTTTGTCAATGGGTTTTAAAGTAAACTCTCCTCAAATGACCCAATTTTTGTGTGCCCTCTGTTTCTATGGCGACTTTTCAAAAACATATTTGCCTATTATCAGATTCTTCCATATGAAAATTCCTTCACCTGCATGTAGTTATATTGAGCAACTCACAAATTCCCCACCAGGTGGCGCGCATGCAGTAACTTTAGAGCAACCAAGCTGCGGTTGCTCCGTGAATTGGAAAATATCACTATCACACATGTTCTTGTCTTTGATTGTATCTAAGTTAAGGTAGGAATGATGAGGTCGTAAAGGCTAATAAATTTATTATGTGGTGGAAAAGTTATTTCTTCTTGCCCACGAGACAGAAAAGCCATTATTTTTAAAGCATAATGCTAGCTGTGCTTTGTTCGCTGAGACACCAAATTCTCCTAATCCTCTTCACACACTTCTTATTCTTTGTGTGATGGGTGTCTTTGGTTTTGAGTAAAGAAGAAGAGGTTATTGTAGTTTGCTGTAAGCTGACTGCTTAAGAGTTCAGTAAATTTAAATAAATCTGTAGCAGAAAAAAATGCTTTGGACACTGGCCATCCAACGGTGAATAAAAAATGTAGACATTGCATTAACGCAAAGAGGCAAATGATGCACAAGAGTGGCAGTGCTCGTAAACAAAGCAGACAGTCTGACAAAAGCGGTTTTCCCCCACTTTGATCAAATAGACCAGAACATCTTTGCAGCCCGCTTGTCAAAGTGCGGAGTCTGTTTTCCATCTCTCTGATTCCTCCCCTCACCCAGCCCCGCCCACCTCTCATCCGGGATTCCTCCCTGGAAGGAACCAGGTTGTCAGCCTCTGAAGTGGATAGCGCTGTATAATGAGCTGGACACAGCTCGGACCCTTGTTTTGCTCTCCCGTCCTCTTCTTGCCCAGCTTCAAGGTCTGAAGACTTCACAGCAGGTGCTGTCGCAGCCACGAGGGTCGGAGGAGAAAGTGGGCCAGCTGACTGGCTGGGCGCATCCCTCGCAGGTGACACACTGCACACCCAGAAACTTGGTGACACTCCCAGTCCTGGAGGACAAGTTCGTGGGCTGGGACATGCGTTTGGGGAATGGTGAAGCCAACAAAAGGGGGAGGAAATAAGGAAACAAAATGACTCATATGCTCTAGAAAATTCACATGCATGGCCCCGGTAAAGACCGATTAACCCAGGAGATGGTGGTTATCACCCCCACTTCACACATGAAAAACGCAGAGAGACAAAAAGTTGGAGGGTTTTGCACAAGATCTTCCAACTGCAAAGGGAACAAAAAGGCAGAGACAAAATTCTCCTGCTAATTAAACATCATATGACTCATAGAGAAACCAAAAGAAGTACCACAGTGAATAAAAGTGAGCTGTTTTCCCAGAGATTGCCCTTTCTTAGGTTTAGAAGACGGAATCGTTCTGCAAATGTATCTTATTTAAGCAAAGATTGTTTGCGAGGAGGGGTATTTTGTTCAGACTTCTCACTCGTCCAGTCATCTAAACACGTTCCCAATCTGTCATCACACTAGTCACGTCGCTGCCCAGGGACATCTTCATGGGCAGAAAAGCCAAGCCGTCCCTCCAGGACCCATGCACAGAAGGACCCTGTGCTTGGCTTATGCTCTGCACATTTCTGAACAAGGGGTTCTGCCTTTTCCTTTTCTTCTGGATCCTGCACATTCCATAGCCAGTTGTCCTGAGAGCTGATTGTTCTCTTTCGACTGTTGCTGGTTAGACACAGACTCACCCATCCCTCCCCGGGCCATCACACAGCCTGTCGGACTGCCTGCAGAAAACGCAGCTAACGCGTCAACTCCTCATAGAGACGAGCCAGAATGCCACCATCGGGTTGCCACTCATCTTTCAGTGCTTTAAATAGGTGCCTCTTCTCATTGGACAAGCCCACATTGAGCACCCACTCTGTGTGATACATTGCCAAGTCCAAAGCAATTTCCCAGTTCTTTCTAGGAGCTTCTCATTATCCTTGTCTAAGAGAAGGGAAGGCTTGAGAGCTTGCGACTCTGAGCCAGGTGATGTTCCCCTTTCGTGGGTGATCTTTCATCACCTCATCCCTCGGCCCAGAAGGCATCTTATGGGGTCCCCTTGTGTTGCCTGCTTTCCCCCCAACGGCAGCTCTTGCACAGCCACGGGAGAAATGAACCCCTGTGCCAATCCCCATCCCTGCCCAAGGCAGAAAGAGTTCTTCTGGCAAGTCCTGGTGGATTTGTGAAACATTAAATATGTTTCTTATTCTTTGTACATTAGAAATCAAATCTGGGAACTCTTCCTATGTACTAAGTATGTGTTTCTACATGAGATTGCACTTGGCACTGTACAGAAGGGTGTCGTGGGTAGTCTTACTGGTCTAGGATCTGTCAAAAGCAGATTATGAGGCAAAAAATACCTGACTTTAAAGACGGCATGGACGAGAGCACAAAGCAAAGATGCCCAAACAATTCAACACCAAGCATGTACTCAAGAGGAGTAGCTCTGCAGAGCAGGGAGGAGTGAGAGAGCCTGAAGGGGCTAACGCTGACACAGGATGGTGCAGAGAGAAACTACCAGACCTCCTCCAAGTAGCTCTGGAAGACTGTGTAGAGGAGGTGGGATCTCATGAGCTGTTTGGATGGTGGGAGAGAGACAACTTGGCAGACAGAGAGAGGCAGCAGTCCAGGAGTACGGTGCAGCTTGGAAATGGCTTGCGCGGAACGACTAGGTGATGAAGACGTTAAGCCAGTTGGCATGAACTGAGTGGGGGCTTATTCCAAGGAAGGGTTTCAAATTTGATTCAAAACAAAATAATGACTTTCTGTGGCATTACTCTGACAAATAACAGTGAATTTTTTAATCAAACGCACAAATCAAGACCCAGGTAATGGAACTCCCAGGAGAAGGACTCTCTGGGGTGACCATAATGGAGAGGGAGCAGGCACCTTTCCTCGCAGGTGAGCACAGAGGACCCCAAACACACCACTCCACAGAGCAGCAAGAAGACAGGAGGTGAAATTTCGAGAACAGAGGGAAGAAGTAGTTATGAATGTGCTTTACTGAGGTCAGAGAACATGGGGCTCACGTTACTCTCCTTGGGGGTGTATTCCTGAGGGCTCAGTGGCCTGGACTTTGGGTAAAGACCACTGTCTCTACCTGACACAGATTACAGTTAAGTAAGAATGTATCCATCCAAAAAAAAAAAAAAAAAGAATGTATCCATCCATTGTCAAAGGTTTTCAAATGCATTGAGTATCTGCTGCTTTTGAGACACAAGGTAAATATGGAAAGAAATCATGCCCATGTGAAACATTAAATGCAAAAAAATACGAATACATGTTCTACGGAAACTCCCTTTCCCGCCAAATGATTGACTCTTACAGGAAGTGTGAGAAAGGCAATGTTGCTTTAGGTTGGAAAGATTAAGCGAGGTCTTTAAGGAGGGTTGGTATATGGGTTGTGTCTTCACAAATGGGTAGAATTGAATAGTTAATGAGGCAGGGCAGAGCATGATGGGAAAGTACAGAGCCCCGAGCTCCAGCATGGCAGCCGGACCAGGTGGGTCAGGCCAGCAGGGCTGCCCACCCTCCAGAACGGAAAACCGGAGAGGAAGACGAGGCTGGGGTGGGCGGCGGTGGCTTCACAGATGACAGCAGATAGAGCTCATTTTCTCTGTTGGAAGGGACGACATAGCAGTTTTTGCCCAAGTTCAGGAAAGGAAGTTCATAGCTTGAACACTTGCTATAAGTTTATTTCCCCCCCCAACACAATGTTGAATCACAGGTGCGTGGCAGAGGCGACTCACCGCCCCACGCGCTGATTTCCGTAGGATGAGCTCGCAGATCGTTTGTCTTTGTGAAGGGCCGGGCTCAGAGCCCTGAGCTCCGTGCTGCACCGCGGGCGCGCACCGCGTGGCCGGCTCTGGAGGGCATCCGCTGGCACTCCCGCTGCTGGGGCCATCTGCTGCCCCTTGCAGCGTGGTCTGGCAATCCAGGAGGTGGGACCAGCCGCCCAGCAATGCACCCATATGTTCCTCTCCCTCTCGCTGGAGAAACAGAACAGCCGTCTTCAAGATTCCACCAGGAATGCCAGGCACGCGACTCCCTTTGTCTTCTCAAGATCAAGATTTCAACATTTGTTTTGAGAGGGCTGAAGGAAACAGGCACTCCCTGTGAACCAGCACCTTCTTGGGGGTTACCAAGCTAAGAGGCAGCCTCAGCATATGGGAGGGGAGCCCTCCCACCCCAAAACCAAAACCAAAACCACAGAATGGGGACTACCCACGGATGGCTTGGGAGGAAGCATTTCCCGGTACAGTAAAAATCTGAATAAAGGTATGATCAGCGGCATCACATTGGTACCTGTGTGTGAGGTTGCATAGTCCGGGGCCCTGTCACTCAAGGTGTGGTCCAGCGCGGGCAGCCTGGGGGCTTATCGGCAGTGCAGAATCCAAAGCCCCGCCCAAGAACAGCCAAATCCGAGGCTGCCTTTCCTCAGGGGATCTCCGTGCTCACTGGAGTCTGAGATGCCTGGATTCTGAAGGGGATGCTCGATGTACTGTTCGGCTGTGCAGCCTTGACGCCCTGGGCAGACAGTCTTGATGCCGTGAATGAAGCAGGGCCCTTCTTGCTCCCAGAGGTTGCGAACATCATGCTGCAAATAGATTTGTGTCAATGACAACTGACCCCAGAACCTTTACCATAGGGACCAGCGCACGTAGGATTCCAAGGGTGCCAATTGGGTTCCTTCATCTGCCTTCAGTGCCTCCTCTGCAAGGCAGCACCGAAGGGTTTCCGTTCTCCCCCCAGCTCCAGTCTGAGCAGTGTGCTGAGATGACCGTTTCCCAAATCTCTCTGAGTGCTGGAAATGGACTTGTCCACCTCATCAGCAACTGCTTTGCTGGGTGGCCCAGTCCTGCCATCTGGGTGGCCGGCATGGGCTCCGGGATGTTCACTCTCCCTGCTGCCCTTGCGCCCTCTGCTGGCTGAGTCGCTCACACACTCTGTCGACCGACCCCCTTGGACAGGAAAAAAAAAGTCTCTTCCTGCTTGGAGTCTAAATAGCAAATGAATTCCCTGTTTGCAAAGCACCGTGACACATCACGTATTATCAGTGACGGTCCCCTAGGCAGCAGGCATCCTGGACAGTACTTCTTAAACACTTCGTGCCTGATGTCACGTGGGCTGCAGTCACTCACATGGAAAGCAAAAGGGCAGTTTCGGTCTTGAGCAAGAAGAACAAATATGCCTTCCAGACCTCCGGAATGTTCACCTAAAATTCAGCTCCTAAGATAGACTGATGACTAACGGGGAGCATGTTTTGAAATCATTAAAAATGTATGTGTTTAGCCAAGAAAATGAAAGAAGGCTTAGCAAAAATTAATTCCACTTCTTATGGGGTGATTAAAAATAGAGATAAATGGTAAGTTAATGAAGCACCCAGACTGAAGAAGTGATATAGATAATAAGAAGTGGATTATTCAGAGTACTATTTTTAATTGAAAATATAGAGAACTGTGTTTAGCCTCAGTCATTTTGTACCAGTAACGTCACTTTAAAGAACAGGTTGCTTTCTTGGCACCCAGCACACCGCGGACGAGGCCCTGGCTGCCTATCACTCTGGGGTTCCAAGTTTCCACTCGAGGATCTTCACGTAGAAACATTGGAACTCACTTTTTTTTTAAGCATCTAATCATTCAAAAGATTTTTTTCACCATTCTATTTTAATAGCTTCCACACAACTGGAAAATTGTGGGCACAACTTTCACTTACTTATTCCCGCCATAGGTAAAGATTGGCGTGTACTTGAAGTCAGGCCTTGCCTTAGGACTATGAAGATACTATCCCTGAGTCAAACAAACACGGATCTTTACCCTCTCAGAGCTTATAGTTTAGTAGAAGAAATGTGCAAATAAGTCACCCAAAAGATAATTGCCTTGCAATTCTGACAGAGATAATTGGCAAAAAAAAAAAAAAAAAAAAAATTAGCATCACAGAAAAATATGTTAACATCTGGAGAATAATGAAATTTTGAGCAACAAGCATCAATGACATCATGCCAAATTCAAACAATGTCTGCTCTTGGTAGGCTTCCAGAATTAACAATTAAAGTAACAACTAGCCTTAAACTCAGATGTCTTCAGGGGTGGCTGTGGAGGGGGTATGTCGTGCGTCATTCGTGGAGGATGGACAGGTGCCAGGGTGTTTCACGGGAACCTAATTGTTCTTCCCTGCTGGAAAATGGCTACAGCATGACAAAATCCCGAGGATCAAAGTGCCTGAAGAAAAGCACTCCTGGAGCGAACTCGGATTGCTTTTGGGTTATGTTATAGATCACCCAAAGTACCCCGAGGTTGGCTGTACCTCTGACAGAGTTCTAACACCCACATTTACCAGAGATAGTCTGTGGCCTTGGGCAAGTTACTCATGCCTTTGAACCTCAGTTTTCTCATTTGCAAAGTGGAAATTAGAATACATCAGCACAAGATGAGTGAAGAGAATCAGTGATATTTTACATATATGTTCCATTATATGTATTTATATATATATGTATACCATATATATGTGTGTATAGATATGTATATATGTATACGAGTTCTGTCCAGAAAATATCCAGCCATGTAATATGAAAAATAGACACATTTATTGGAAAAAATATATAAGAGACAAGAAACATTGTACATAGGACAGTGACGCCTCAGTCCCCTTCAAAGTAGGCACCTTCGGACCTTACCCAGTTCCCCAGTCGCCATCAGCTTGCTTGACGTACTCAGTTGGAAGCCTTTGACTTCTTGCTCTTTTCATTGGCATCCCAAGTCTGTGCCAGCAGCCAGTCCTGTTGGCTCTGCCTTCAAAATGGATTTTGTGTTCCTCCACTTCAAAACAGTTCTCTACCTCCCTCCCTTGTCCACGCTACCGTAGTGACTTTTTGCCTGGATTGAAATCCTTTTTCATTAGACTATTTGCCCCCCCCCTTTTTTTTCGTATTTATACATTCTATTCCATAATCATCAGAGTGATAGCTTTACAATGTAAGTCACATCGTTTTAATCCTCTGTTCCAAGCTTTCAGATGGCTTCCCGCTCTCTCAGAAGGAACTGAAGGTTTCGCTATGATCCTTCCAGCTGTGAAAGACCTAACTGCACCCACAGCCCTCTGCTCTTCCACCTTCATTTCTCGTCGAATTTCTTACAGTTCTTTCTCCTGTTCTCTTGGCTCCTATCACACTGACATCCTACACCATTAGAGCATGCTAAGCACATGACAGCCTTAGACTTTTGCTTACATTTGCCTACAGCCTTCTTCCCCCAGACCTTTGCATGAGTCTCTTCCTGGGTCGTCTTCTCGAATAGTCCTTGTCGCCGAGCCTCCTCGGAACACCCCTAGAAACCAGTAACCCCGCTCTCTGTGCTCCCCAATCCCTTGCCTGGCTTCGGTCTCCTCCACAGAGTTGTCGGATTGCTGCCATTTGACACTCTTTCTCTTGATCGGCCTGTGCCTTCGCCTCCCTATGAGACTGTGCGATCCATGATGGCGGCTTCTGCCTGTTACTCTAAACCCAATATTTAGAACAGTGTCTGGCACACAGTAGGTGCTCCAAAAGTATTTATTGAAAGGATGATTAGATGGCTAATTTGAATCAAAATCTTCTCAATACCCTTGCCACTGATACTCCCTCGCAACAGGTTTGCTCCGAAATTGTGTTGTTGGCACTGTAGGGGTGGCAAGTGAGTGACAAAGGGAACTGGGAGGAAAATGTTTGAATGACTGATGTCAGAAGTATGCCTTGGAGTTTTTCTTCTAGTCATAAACGCTGCAAAACCTGGGGGAAATTAAAGTGATCAGGTGGTGTGGTATCAAAGAAAAAGCGAGGCACCAGAAGGCAGAAGATGCATATTCTGATTCTGAATCTTATTACCTGTGGAATCCCGATCAAGCTGCTAATCCTGTTTGGCTTGCATTTCGCATCTGTGCAGTAACTGTGCTGGACTGGCTTTTCTCTGAGATCCTCTCTATACCTATGATTCTGTTCAATTCTACAGGATCTGGGTGAGGGAGAGAGAGAGGGAAGGAGGGAGGATGGGAAGCCTTTTTTGATCATTCCTATCCCTACTAAAGTATAAAAGGAATAAGTTGGAATACATACAAAGAAAATCGCATAGGAGAAATTATTCTGATGTGGTGCATTGCCTAGAGAGAACTTGGTTTTATAAATAATTGGGTAGCTAAGCACTCTAGAAATAATACCTGATTTATACTAAGTTCCACATTTTCTGAAGTTATTTATGACTGGTGCCTACACCTTTTGCCCCGGGCTAACACTCCTGCTTTCTGGGACCACAGGTGGAGTTTGGGTCCTTTGTAGGCCGTATTGAATGCAATTATTCATTATAGATAATGACAAGTATAAACTGGTCTGACTTTTCTTGAAAATTTTTGATATGCATCACTCTCCTTTAAACCTTTAAATATGTTACCTAAACAATATCTATCCATTTTATATCATGATGCAGGGGGGTTCTTATTAATAATCATTTAACAAAATTAATTAAAAATACACACACCCATGCTTTGGGATATTTTCTAATCTGCTGACATATTGTAACATGCTAGAGATTGTGAGTCTTTATTTCTCATTATCAACCTTTGAAATTTAACATAAAGATACACTTTGCACTGCCGTGCAGGTGGCGTTTTATTTCATTTCAGTTGAGTTTTTAATGTAGGGTTGCGCTTTTTCACCTGCAACCATAGAACATTTATTACTTTACTTAACTAGCCATTCTGTGCCCGGCGTTGGCTTAGGTGGGTTTCTCCTGAGGTTTTTCTAAGGCACAATGTGAATTCAACACTGTACCTGAAAGGAGCGTGACATTGTGTTTCTTAAAAGCACAGCCGCCTACGGTGTCAAGCTAACAGCTCAAAACTATGGTCCAATTAATGGAGGACACTGGCGAGGAGGTCAAAGATCCCCTAAACTGGTAAAGACCCTGGCATTTAGCCAATCAAAAGAATCTGGAGGAACACTCCGGGGTGACGCTGAGAGAGCAGGCAAGGATCGACGGTGCCAGCAAAAGTTCAGATTGCCATTTATAAAGCTTTTCACCCAATCGAGTTACAAAGTCGCATGTAGACTCTTACAAAATCCACCATGACATTTCATTCTTCATCTTTAGGAAAAAAAATTTTTTCAGAGGTTGGGTAAATGGGGCTGGCACATGGCATGCCTCCATTGATTGTTTTAGGAAGTTGGAAAATAGACACCATAGCTCTTTCTCAGCTGTCTTAAAGTGAGCCCACATGCAACTGTGAGCCGTTCTGTTTAAATGAAAGCTGAACCATTTGACACCCCATAGAAAGGTACAATATGAAGTACATTTAGCAAAAAGGATGTGGATGGAACATGAGACACATGACTGAAACTCCCGTTAGTATCTCGAGGTTTGAAATGGCTGAGTGAGTGAGATCTGTTGCCGGGGTCACTAAGGGACAGCGACCTGCATTTGAACTGAAGGCTCACTTCTCTTGACCTAAACGTGTCATCATAATAAACGACTCGCAAGGAAGTGGTAAATCATAGTCATTAAACAAACAAATCATCATGGACTGTCAGGTTCTGCTTTGAGGAAAGTGAGCCATCTTCACTGTTATGTGGCCAGTAAAAACATCAGTTCCTTCGAAAGAGCAGAACCAAGCCGGCTGCGCCCTTCACTGGTGACATCCAGCTCCGCCCCCCTCTCTCCTGGGCTTGGCTTTGCGTTTGATTTTTTTTTAATTTTGCTTTTTATTCTTTCTACCAGCTATTTGCTAGATTATAACCAGTCTCCAAAGTACACTAAAAATAGCGTGATATGTTTTTACTCTGTGTTCAGGAATTTGGTGTTGCCACCCGTGTTCCCTGGGATAATGTTATGTAAACACCCTCTACTTCCGTTTGTTTCTTTATTTCTGTTCTGGGTGACCTACTGCCAGAATCGCTCTGCCCTCACTATGGAAAGTGTTAATCCCCCACTGCTCATGATTATTGAGGTTCTTTGAGGCAGGGCTCACAATCTCAGATAAACTGTGCCCCTCAATTACAAGGGCTAGCTGACTATGAGCCTCGCCTTACAAGTGCCGTCTTTTCCAATATGCAGTGTCTACATTCAATTATCAGGCATTATTGCAAACACGGAGGTCACTCCTGACAACGCAGAAGCTCTTAAAGCAAACATGTTATTGTCTCCTGTATACTTTGGGCTTTAGAACCTTGGAATTCATTTCAGGAGACGATTACCACTGTCTCTGTTCTTTCTGAACACCATAGCAGAATGGAAAATCTCCTGGTGCAAATACTGGAAAAAAAAGGCAACAAAGAGATTCAGTGGGAAAAAAATACTGAGTTAAAAAAATCGCAGTACAAAATGATCATTTTTGTTCTCCATCCGCCTTGTCCCCAGGCCTCACTCCCGGGTCACATGCCAGAGCACCTCTTTGCTGGCATAAAATCTCCAGCTAAGACTAAGAAGACAGTCATTATTTTATCATTTAATATTAATTAGAATAGTATTAGTCATGATGAACTAATGTTGCATTGTGTAGCTTTCAAATGTATTCCCAAAGGACTTTGATTATAATTTGCCATTTTATTCCTGTTCAATTATTTTAAAGTGTTGCTGAATTAACAAGACCCACTTAGCCTTAATCACTACTTACCTCATCAGTGCGTGGCACCGATATGCCTGGCTTATGAAGACAGCCTGGGACAGAAGGAGACCGGAGCCAGCGCGGCCACGGCCACCACCTGCACTCCGGGGCAGCCTGTCCGCCTCACCCACGGGGGGGAGGGGAGGGGGACTAGCGCTCTCCATTGTTTCCTTAAGTGCTTTGTCCACCAACCCCTGGAATCTGCAGCCGAGCGTCCCACATACTCTTCTTTCTGATTTATGCTAACCACACTGGCTCTGCCTCCCGCATGTCTTGAGAATGTAAAATAGGCGCACCCCGGTTTTGGTTGTTGGCCTTGTTTTCTGTAGATCCACTCTAACTGCCTAGTGGCTCTGGTTCGCTCTGGATGGCGTGACAACATATCACTTGTCTAAGTTCCTTCATCTCTTCCTCCAAAGGTTTTGTTTGCTTTTCCACTCTCTCCTTGGGCTCTCTTCTAGATTGTATCAATATGCTTCCTGTCTCCTTCAAGATTTATAAGCTCCCGTATAATTCATACCGTGTTTTCTCATCTTATTTCATTCTGCCTTATGTACTGAGAGCCATTCGAAACTGGCCAAGACCCCGGGCAGAGCGCTTTCCCTTGAGGCCCTGACGATAGCATGGTTTAGTGCCATGAAAGGATTACCCCCAAACCGTGTGCCCATCGCCAGTGTGGGAGACAGAAGATCCAGAAAAAACACAGTGACTGCCCATTCAGTGAACAGGCTGTATGAGGTCACAGGGGAAGGTAGTCACGTGCATGACAGAGTTGGTACTACCCAGCAGAAACCTGTGGATCTTATCAAGTGCCAGCCACCTCAATGTGTGAAATGACATCAGAATTCTCATCGGCAGCTTTGGGTAGCACCGGTAAGATCACTACCGTTTCGTGCAGAAATTCTCCATGAGGGCCTTGGAACGGGTTGGTGTTATAACCATGAGTAGACCCACCATGCCATCCGCTGTTCCCTGACTCAGGGTTTAATTCAAAGGAAAAGTGAATCAGGATGGCCTGTGACAATGTTGTCCCTTTCACCTGTCTCGTTTACACTGTGCTATTTAAAGGTATTCTTCTTACCCCAAGGCTTTGCTCAGCAACCTGCACAGTGGCCTTTCATGTTGGCCTGAAAACTGGTCACAAACACCTTGAGCAAGGGCTTTTCCATCTGTTAGTAATTACAAGACAAGGATGATCCCGCCAACCATGACATGAAGACCCAAGTGCAAGCCTCACTCAAAGCAATGGAATTTTCAGAAAAACAGTCATAGCGAGAGTTTTAGGAGTAATCATCACACATTTTATTGCATGTGTATACGCATGTGTGCACTAAGTTTGTCCATTGTTGGTGCCGGTAGGAAATAGTCGATGCTAAGTCACAGGGTTTGGATTGTAAGATTATTAATGCCTGATAGGTATTATTATGTGTTACTGAGAGCCAAGAGTTGTCCCAAGTGCTTCCTTGGTATTATTTCATTCTCCCTAAATGATGCATATTGTCCTTGTTTCACATTTGAGCACCAGGAACAGCAAGTGATTCTACTAGCTTACGGTCATAGAGCGGGAAATTCGCAAGGCCAAGGCTCGACTCCGCCTCCAAGGGGCCTGTGACCTAACGCCCTAAACTGCGCTCTTCTGATCCTCCCTCCGGAGGATCCTCAGCCGGAGCCGTGGGCCTTCTTTTGTTTTCTCTTTTACTCAGAGCTTTCTTGTAAAATATTTTATAAAAATGATTTGCCCAGAAACACTAAAAGAAAAATCTATTTCTAAGGTCTGTCTTGTTTTGTTTTGTTTTCATAGTTCCAAAGTGGTTTCCCTTTGAAACATGCTGCTCATGAATTTGCCATCCAGTCCCTGTGGGGGTTGAACGTACTGCCAAAGCTCATGATGACATTCGTGTCCATCCAGAAGGGGTTTGGCACGGCCCTTTAAATACACAGGAATCGAGGACGTGCTGGGCTCCGCCTGAGCCACCTCGGCTTTTTCCGATAAAGATGACGGAATTGCAGTGGGTACGGAGTCCGTGGGCTCCCTGGTTTCCCCTTTCTGCGTCTGTCTCCGGGATTTGCTGCTGGCGCGATTTTCCTCTCTTACCTCCTTGATGGTGCCTTTCGGCCTCCTTGAACCCCTTCATTGCCCGTCCTTTTTTGATAGGGCCTTGAAGCATCCTCTCTGGTACAAAACGTCCCAGGAATCCTGCCCTTCTTTGCTCGCTCCACACCATCAGGTGGAGTCCCTCTTTTCCAGATTCTTTGTGGTTATGTCTTCTCTCTCCCCGGCCTGCTGCTTGGACAGCATGTTTCTTAGCATCTGAGCCCTTGATTTTATCCAACAACAAAAACTAGAGACACATTTTAATGAGTGTTCTTGTGTCCCCGTGAGGCAGTAGCAGGAATGTTGCCTTGGAGGGCCGCAGACCTCTCAATAGTGTTCAGGTGGACCCAACCTCTTCTACCCACATAACGAAACGTGACCTTAAAAACTACACTGAAAAAAAGTGTTTTCAACAAAACTTTGTGACAACTACCACTTGTGAAGAGCAAATGGCCATGATGGTGAGATTACCAACATGTGTGCTGTGGGAGGGAGAAAGCCAGGTGAGGAGAATCATTAACAGTCGCTGAACGGTTAGGAAATCACTCCCAGCATCCCGCCTGCCCGGACGGAGCAGATGGGAGGCAGCCACTGGCAGAGGGAGCAGCCCTTCTGACGGGCCCGAGCGGCCACCAAACGAACGAGCCCACGTCTCTCAGGGAAGCTGACCGGCCCTATTCCTGAAACCTCAAATCCCAGAGGTTTCGTAGGGTAAGACCCGTAAAGATTATTACTTACACTGCTCACAATTGCTCTTTCTTTGAATTTCATGCATTTGGTTTGTTTTCTGTTCTTAGAAAGCTGACATTTTTTGATGACTGGGATGTAAAAGGGCTTTTGACAAATTTCCGCTACAAATAAACTTAAAGAAATATGTGTATCAATCAGAAATCTCTAACAGTTCTTAAGCCATTTGCCTTTCCGTCAGTGCAGCGACATGGTGTTCCCCATGCAGTTCCAATCCCAAGCACACCTGGCACACTTCCCAGGTCGATACCACCTCTGAAGGGGTCGATGCTGTAAGTCACGTATGAAAAGCATCATTTGCTAATTCAAAGTATGATTGAAATTGTTCAAGGTGCAATTAAGTCATTAGCAAATTACCCAGTTATCAAGTTGACTCATGGAGATAATAAGGAGGAAAGCTCAGGGCTGATTGTTTTTTTAGGGAAAGAATTAATATGATGTGGCGTCTGTTTTCGTAACTTAAATGAACTTTATAAATATAACCTTTGCAATGATAGGACCTGAGATACTGACTATAGTAAGTTCTATTTCTAGTCATGTAACATACATGAAAGAGAATGAAAGGCTGTGGAATTCGTGTTTTTCCTGATCAAAATGATGCCAGCACCAGTGGAGGCTGTATTTAAGAAAGCCCTCACTTCAGAGCGATGGACACCTTTCAGGTCATTAGCATTTCGAGTGGAAGCAATGTCATTGTCGTGCTGTTCATATTAACGGTGGTTACTTTCAGGGCGAGGCGCTCTCCCGGCCTCTTCCGCGGGCACCAGTCCCCTACCGTCTGGAACCTCTTAGCAAGGGAAGACTCGGTGCTATATTAAGCTTCTCTGGTCTTTCAGACCTAGAATTTTTTTTTTTATCTTGTTCTGGTATAAACACAAACAAGGATTAACTCAAAGGGACTCAGTTTTACCCCGTCAACGAGTAAAGGCCAATTTTTGTTATGTCCCAAAGTGCAAACTTCAGACTGCAGAATAAAAGGACTCAGACACGAGCCTCTGTCCAATTCACATTTCAAGGTGACAAAAAAGCGTAGGCAAGGAGGAACTAGAAGTAAACTGTGACTTTGAACCCCAACTTTCTTCTAGTTTAGCAATGCACCCCATTCGCTTTTTTTGTGTTTGCTGATAACTCCAAATTAAAGTCTTAGTAATGAGAGCAAAATGCTTTAAAACATGCGAGATTATGCTATACATGTTTAATATGATACTCCTTTTTGGTCACAGCTTTTGTAGGTGAAGGGAATATATATACATATGTACACACACACATATGTATGCATTTACATACGTACATACACCAAAGCCCTCCACGCACATATTTATATAATCTTACGTCAGATTGTCCTAGCAATAGACACAGCGATCTGAGCTCCAAGGAAGAGGTGCTTGAGGAATCGTGAGGCCCACATAGGCATTGGGCAGGAACCGGGGAAATGTGTTTTCATCTGGACATCTCCTCTCAGCTCCAAATCTCAGGACAGCTCCCAGAACCTTAGCTTTCCATTCCTAAGATAGGCGTGCCCTGTCTCCCTCCCTACCTCAAAAGACGTGGCCAAGGTTAAGTACAGCTATGCCTGCGGAAACACTTTGGAAACCTATGAATAGCACAGCAGTGTAACACCCTGTTCCTAGGTGTCTTCTGTTAGTCAGCTGAGCCGCTGCAGCAGTGAGACGGCAGCATGCTGCCACATGCAAGTCAAGGTCAGACCGGCATATGTGTAGTGAAATTAATTTTGCTAGGCATTCTTATAGAAACATTGATTATTTTTTGGACTCATGCTTATTTCTTATTGAACGCAGACCAATATATCACAAGTTACTCTGAAAGTTATTTTTAAAACTATGTCAGACTAAGTAGGTTTAGGGAAAGCTGTAATCACATTGAATAATTAAAGTGATAATAATAATATTGATCCACGCTTCCTCTAATAATAGCATCAAACATTTTGTAAAAATTAATTGTCATGTACTTTCCTTACTTGAAAATGAATTAATAATTCCTGGAATGAGACCTGCACAATCAGCACCACTAGCTGGTTCTTAGGATGAGTTTAATCCCTGAGTTTTTTAATTTAATCACTAGGAAATTCTTTCATCATGTTTTACTTGTATTCCAACTGTCCTCATTTCAATTTCTAATAAGTGCATCTTGCTTATTATTTAACAATTTACAAGCTTTAAAAATAATCTAACTGCTAGGAACCTATGAAATTAAAACAGCAGTTTAGATAGAGCATCTTTCATTCCACAAGAAATCACATAAACAAAAAATTCTTTTATTTATTTTAAAATGGAAAGGTTTATTCCTAAAAACTCCAGAGAAAGATACAAATACCTTTTACATGACATAAAATCAGAACCTAAAATATTTTAATAACTTTTATTAACGCTTCTCACTACGTAAAACTCTAACTAGCTTTAGCATCCTCTGCTGGAAGATGTGAACTAAATCTGTGAATGGAAACTTTCATTCCAACGTAGAATGGTAGAATGTCTGTTAGTTTTCCAGAAAGCTAGCAGATTCTCTTTCAACTAGCTAGCAATAAAGATGAAGGTAGACAACGTCATAATTACTCGTTTATAGATTTCCTTTTTTTTTACAAATTAGATACTCTTGCCAGCTTCATCTGCAATAACTGCTTTTAACAAATAACCAATTCCTGAACTATCTGTATTGTCTCTGATGCTTCAAACATGATAATGATCAAAGGAGCATTCCACTCAGCAGGCAGAGCCAGTATCTGCCTGCCTCTTGTGGGTCGGGGATATCAGGACAACCCCTACCCACAAATAGTTTTTGAACTAACACCCAAGCTTGCCCTTGCCACTTTTACAACTATTAATACGAGACAGAATAACAATACTAGTAGTCTCATTTATCAGTGTTTCCGGGCACCGCACTAGGCATTCGGTACAGACATTATTGCCGGTAAGTCCCCTATCAGCACGGGGACACAAGTATCACTATTTTCATTGTACAGATGAGGGCACTGAAGTGCAGGGTGATGGAGCAACCTGTCGAGAGTCACCCAGCTAGTGCGTGGCAGAACTGCTTTAAAAATAAGCCTGCTTAAATTCAAAATTCTAGAAATGTATATGCCAGGGTTTTTGAAGGCTTCTTTATTTTATTGTGCCCAATCACAATGCAAACGTCCTATCGCTATGAATCCACTCCTGGAAAAAATCGTAGCGGTTAATTCTCAGCCATCGTTCTGTCCAGCAGTAAGAGCTGGGAAGTTTCAGTGCGCTTTGGAGAATGGGCTTTGGGGTAGATTTGTTTTGTTTGCTGTATGTGTGGGCAAAGGTTGACGTGGTAAATCCAGAGGATAACATCCTGTCTGCACAGGGCAGTTGTGCAAGGCTTTCCTCGGAACCTGAAAACATAGCGGGGTGGCTGAATGGGGGGGTGGAGAAGGATGAAAATAGGTCCAAGAAAGCTTCCTCATGGTACGATTTGGCTCAGAGGGAACCCTGGCTGAAAGCGAAGTTCTTACTTATCTTCTGCATCCAGTTTTATGTGTTAAATACATATACGCATCCTTCTGTTCATAGGCCATTGGCCAAGGCAAGTGACGGGCGTGCTGGCCTGCAAAGGGATCCAGGACAGCACTGCTTCCGTGGTCTCAGGAGCAAGGGGACAGAACTCCATGCACCTCTGCAGCACCTGTCAGAGCTACAGATATGGGACACAGCCCCTTCCCTCAAACGCAGACGTGCTTTCTAGAGGAATTAAACACAGAGGCGTGACAAAGACAGTTTAAAGCATTTAGTTAGGAAATACAGAAGGATGTCTTTATGGCACAGGGCAAGTAGTGATTCCCTTAGAAACAGAGAAAGCACAGGCCCATAACAAATGATTTCAGTAAATGGTGTTAAATTAAAATAAAATAACTTTGCAAAACAAAAGTATGTTTTATAAATCATGTATATACATGTAAACTATACAATGATTTATACAGATTATAAAACATCAAGTATTATATATCATTTTTGGAGAATCCAAAAAAGTATACAAGTATCAAAACACGGACAAGAAAGACGCAAATTTAGGAAAGTAGTCGCCCCATGTGGGGAGAGATTCAGTGACCAGAGAACACAAAGTCATCTGTAATCTTATCTGTGTTACTTTTTGTTTTGTTTGTTTTTCTTTTTTTTTTAAAAGCAACCATGGTGAACAGTTAGCATTTTCAAAACCTGGCTATTACATTTTAACCTGCATTTTTACAATAGCAATTTCCATAGTGTCTTTATATGAATTATTTGATAATAAAATTATTTAATGAACTACGCAACGTGCCTATACTAAATGCATGAGGCAACTTAGTAGACGCATTTTTATTGATAACATATGATAATTTATTAGACTTTGATTTTTCAATAACTCAGTACCTTATTTTAGTAACTTACTTATTTTAACTCTTCTGTTCAAATTCCACCAATGCAAACCATCACTGTAATTTGAACTGAGATGTGGAAGTTCATTACTGTCCTCCAGACCCACACGTGGGCTGTTAAATCAGACTGTGATTAAGTCGTCGCTCCCATATTACAGATGACACTGTACTGGCAACAGAAAAACTCTCCCAGCCCCGTCCCTGCCTTGTGGGACCTTACTGTTTAGAGAGACTTTAAATGCAGCAAACTCTTTATGATGCAAACAAGGAAAATAGCTCTATGAGTTCAAGACATTGTTTCTTATGATTTCTGTGCCTCGAAATGTGCTTTCCGTGCTGTTGCATTGACAGTTCAATTCTTCTGGGCCAAGATGGAGCCTTCTTCAGTATTTTCTGTACTCCCAAGCACACTCTTCACCCTTCATAAATAATAAAAAAGTAACCACGGCATTGAACCTTTCACGATAGTTGCTCTTAGCTATTACATTCATCTCTCAATGATTTGCTTCTCATAATGTCTTTAGTGATGACTTTAATTCCATAAAACAATTCTGCCTGGCTATAGGATTAGGCTAAGTGGGATATGCATGTATACCAAAATCGCATATATTTGTGACCTGAAGAGAACCAAGGTGGTTTAATCCATATCAGTGATATCAGTGTGGACCCAATTAGCACGGTTTTCAGCCACTTCATAATTCAAAAGAATGTGATCATTCAGCCGGAAGCACATCTGACAGAAACTCCATGGTCAGGAAGGTAAAAGCTGGCAAGATCGCCCGCTAGGACGGGGAAGCTGTCATTCTTTCATCAGCGCTGCTGAATACTAATGTCAAGGTCAGAATGGTGTAATTTTAGGCTGCCAAAATATTGCTGGAATTGATATACCAAAAGATGTTTAAGAAAGTCAAGAAGCAGAACTTTGGAAAACTTTGGTAAGGAAGAGTTCGATATAACTCTTTCCTTCCTGGAGACCCTTCTCCCCTCTATCCTTGTTTTACCACAAAATCTTCTGCGTGTTCTCCTGCATGACAGTTCAAATATTCTTCCTTTCTTTTGTCCCCTACACTATTAAATTTATATCTTGCCTAAGAATTGTAGCTATTATAAAAAAATCTATTCCTTTGAGGTTCTAATTTTTTAAAAAAGCCTGCTTTCGTCAAGCTTAACATTCCCCCACTTCTGCTACAAGTAGAGTGAACGTATAAGGTGCATTTAATTCCAGCACCATTTTCCCCAAAAAAGTCATTTCAAGCACACATTTCTCTTTTCTCAGAATGCAGAGAGTAAGAATATTATAGAGAAACCAAATTAAAATTATATTAGAATTTCCAAGACAGTTGCTTGTCCTAATTAAATAACTTACATCATTACCAAATACGTTATCTATGAAGCACTCATTTTTAAAGGTGTTTTTATGTGTGCTATTTATGATATTTGATCCTTATAATCATTCTGGGAAGCAAAGAGCTTTGTTTGTTTTCAATGTGTCAGCAGAGACACTTTCAGGTTCTGGTGGCTCTTGACTTGCTTAAAGTTTACATCGGCCATTTCAGTCTTCTGAATGAGACACCTTAAATCTCCAGATCTCTCTCTCTCTCGCTCCCCCCCCTCTCTCTCTTTCCCTCTCTCTCTTTCTCTCTCTCTCTCTCTTTTCCTCTCTTTCTCTCCCCCCCCCCTCTCTCTCTCTCTCTCTCTCTCTCTCTCTCTCTATATATATATATATATATATATATATATATCAATTTTAAGGAGAAAATGATAGGCAAAATGCATTATATCTTTCTTTTACTTTTGTTTTTACTAAATTTTTTGACTTTTCACTTGAACAAGGAGAAAACAGAAAACCAAAGCACCCTCACAGCTGCCCTGATCTGACTGATTTCACAAACGTAAACATGTCCATGAACCCTGCCAAACAACAGTTCAGTAGGACGGACTGTTTTCCATATTCCAGATACATTCTGAAAGATGTCTAAAATGACATGTTTGCAGTAAAATATACATGACCAGGTAAACTTTCCCACTTTTATCTTGCGCCTCAGTAACTCGAAGGAGAAAGTGCAGTCTTCTGCATCAGACATGTTTTTTAAATACTTAAATATTCCATTCAAATATATTTTTTGCCTTTGTAAACATACTGCCTACTTTTAACAAATTCTAATTTTAACTTACCACTAAGGGCAGCTACTCAGGGCATAGGGGCAGAAAGCAATCACCTTTCTAAGTGTTTTGTGGTGGACGTTGTAACTGAATCGATTGAGTCTACATTAGACCATGCCTATGCTTAGCTTTAAAAACAATTCACCAGCTTCCGTGGCGCTTTAAATCTTTTGAGATGATTATGTAGACAGCATACACACTTACTCAGAGTTAAACAATCTTTCATAATTTGGGGGTAATTTGTTTTTATTAATTGATGCCCGAGTTTAAACGGCTAGCACCTTTGCCTTCAAATCATGGTACAAAGGCCAGAGTGAGCCAGGTTAGTGGCCGGAGTCCCCCATACCAAAGTTCAAGGACAGATCTAATTCAGGGGCCACCCTTTTCCAGTCAGAGTTTGAAGAACAGGAGGCAACATCAGAGCACTGGGGAGAAAGGTAGGCTGAACGTTCAACCCAAGACATGAACCAAAATCTATAAAGAAATAGTAGTTTTCCCCAGCATATTTCATCTCTTATTTGAATAGCTATTTTCTGTTTATCTTTTCGTATACAGTATTTGCATTAAACCTGAATAGTGTAAATTAGATAAACTAGCAAACATTTATAGGCTCAGCCAAGCCCCAGGAAGAGTCCAGGGGATTTATCAATAAATAAAGTCACCCCCTGCCCTCCAGATGCACAAAGTTCAGGGACAGCCGTTAAGCTGAATAGCCAAGAACAGTGTGAGCTATTTATCCTCCATGACTCTCTCCAGGTTGCCCTGACCACTCCTATTTCCCTCAAGGGAAAGCAGAGGCATCTT
Organism: Micronycteris hirsuta; assembly: GCA_004026765.1. Taxonomy (NCBI): domain Eukaryota; kingdom Metazoa; phylum Chordata; class Mammalia; order Chiroptera; family Phyllostomidae; genus Micronycteris; species Micronycteris hirsuta. The sequence continues at coordinate 16,669 of PVJI01007261.1, read as the reverse complement.
AAATGTTCAGATGGGTGCAAAAATAGCAGTTAAAAGCAACTCAACACTAAGGGAGACCAAGGAAAGGGGGATGACGGTCACATCGTGCTTAGAGTCCATGTGGTACCCGCCTTCTCTTAAGTGTGCAAAACCGAGCTGACTGCCAGAGCTAGCTCTGCAGAGCCACAGGTGGTTCTCATGCCATGCGTTGCCTTCCGGTGCGCAGGTCTCCACTCCCAGGAGTGCTGAGCCCCACTAGGCAAACGAGGTTTCTGCATGAGAAGTTCATGTTCTCCCTGTCGCTGCTCCCCAGCACAGAGTCCTGTGCAGCCAGCCCTGCTTCTTGTCTTCCAGGAGTGTCCATGGCTTAGCCGGTGCCCCAGGTGTTGGGCAGTGGCAGCGAAGGTCTGCTGGACCCGTGAACTTGGGGATTTGAACACGGGGTTCTAATGTTTGCCAACTCACCCACAGGTTGTACTGACTTGCTGGAATTATTTAACCTTGGCAAGCCTTGAGTTTCTCATTGTTTAGCATGGAAAGAATAAGCACACCTACCTTAAATGGTACAGGGAGAATTAAGACAAATTAAGCCTGGGTGCTTAACATCTAGTAAGCAAGTCAATAAATTATGTTTTCCTTTGTTCTTGTTGTTACCTTCCCTCCTTCTCTTATTTCTTCTTCATCTCTTTAGTCATCCCATTTTCAAGTTGCAGCACAGAGTACATCAGATTTACATGAGGGGGAAAAATACGAGCAACTGCAGCCTCCCAGTAAGTCACAATGAACTAAAAAAGTCTGTGATTGCAAGACCATAGGGTTGGCGCGAAGATTAAATAAGATAGTGACAGTAACACAGTTAGCCCATAGTAAGTGCTCAATAAATAGCAGCTGAGAGCTGTAGCAGAGCCTGGGTTCTCCGTGAACACACAGTAGAGTTGCTATTTGTGCAAGGTTGAGATGGTGCAAGCCAAGCACTGCACATGTAATAAGTGCTCAATGGCCGTTAGCTGCCATTGACTGCTACTAGTGGGGTTTTTACCCCATGAGTGGGAGTGGAATTGGCGAGGTGGACCTAGGATGAGGCTCTGCTGTTCTCCCACACCCTGCAGACAGCCTTGGAAGGTCACCAAGGAAACCGGTTTATCCTGTACCTGCCATGAACCGAACTAGTAGCATGATCGTTGTCCTGGCTGAGAGCTCAGGGCTAGTGGAGGGAAAAGGGGGTGAGTTGCTCCTCTTCTCTCAGCTCCATAGAGCTGATCGCCACACTCACCAGAAGCAGAAGGAGGAAGCAGGGCAGGACCCTGTGTGTGACACTGGGTGTCAGTAAGCACGATTTCCCACCACTGGCTCTTCTCAGCCACTTCTTCAGCCACTTTCACAGGGTGGCGTTGGTGGATGTTGAAAGTAATCTTCTAAAACTTCAGAATGTCTTCCCAAATATTCTTGCAGATGCCATCTTAGTTTTACAGTAAGTAAACACTGATCTGGCGCATGGCGTATGTCACCTGATAGCTTTGAAATTGTACGAGAAATTACCAGGGAAAGGTCAAATTTAATGGGATGCTGATGGCATTATTTAAAATATTTGCTACCAGGGTTATGACTTAAAAATATGAACCTTAGTTTCGAAAGGTCAAGGTTCATATCCAGTTTCAAACCACACATAAAAATTGTCACTGTGAATGACAATGAGCTAAACATCACTCTGAGTTTTGGCTTTCCTATTCAACTCAAAGCCTGCAGCACACAGTTTAAGGTTACTTATGTAGGTTACAATATTCCATAGAAAAGTTTGCAGAAAGCTAGGATATGTGCCTACGTGGCCTGGTCATCTTCTTAACAGAGAAATTCAGTCAAACAGCTCTGCACAAAAGCAAGCCTTTCCGAAGCAACCAAAAAGACTGTGAAGTCCCAAAACCAAACAAACAAAACAAGCCGCATCGACCGAAAACGCCCCTGTCATACTACGTAATTTGATTGCGGCTCCAAATACATTAAGAACCGGGGCCTCTTTCATTAAAGCGGTGACCCTCTTTATGGTGGCGGCTTGTGGCTCTTCCATGCCTTTATTTGAGTGTGACTTACACAACTAATGAGCAGCAGGCTCCCCCATTTTTAATGGGGGTGCAAGTGGGGCCGTTGGAAGACTGGGCTGGTGTTCTCCATTCAAGCCTGGTGTTTCCTCCTTGAATCATAAAACTTGAGAAATACAAGTTGACGTTCTGCATTCGCGCTGCGGGCACTGGCTGGGCATCACCGTAATTGTGAGTGACACGCATTCTTTTACAAAGATAAGTTCTCACCTCATTTGTGTGAAGCAGTCCCCAAAGAATGTCACGGTAACAGCCAGCACATGTGCAATACTGCTTTCAAATCACATGCCTGTGCCAAACGCCAAAATGAAAATTTGTGGAAATGACATCTGCAATTGAAAAAAATACGCCTCATCAAAACTGTGGGGGATTCTGCTTTCCCGGGAGTCGTTCTGGTCAGCGCCCTTTTAATCTGAAATGACTGCTTTATCACTCTTCTGGTGAAGGGCCGGGCTCGCTGTAGCAGGTAGGCATGCCCAGAGCTGGCCGTGCCAGGAGCACCACCCACAGGGGCAAGTTCAGTGCTGCCACCACCAGACACGGCAAAGTATCAATGGAGTCTATAAATGCCTCACGCCTAGTTTGAGTTTCTTATCTTATGCTGAGCCCGGTTTAGCAGATTTCCTGTAGCACTGCTGGTGAGGGGTGATGATAAGAGCTATCACTTTACTGGGGCTTGCTGGGTGCCAGGTTTCCACCTAAGTGCTTTGCATATGGCAACTTGTTTAATCCTCACAAGATCCCTCTGCGGTAGATGTAATGTAATCGTTACTCCCATTTTTCAGATGAGGCAGTTGAGGCAGAGAGGGAACATGAGGTTGGAGCTGGAATTAGAGCGCAACAGAGTTTGTGCACTTAACCAGAGTTTGTATGCTATTACACAAGAAAATAAGAGTTACTTATTTCAATGTTATGAAGTTAAAGCATTTGACATAGTGAACATTCAAGCTGTTGTTATTGTCATTCTACTTGTATGGATTTTATGGTCAACATTCTCATAAAGGAATTATCCAGACAATTTGATTGGTATACACAGTGCGTTGGTAATCTGAGCACCCCACCAGAAACCATTCTCCTCAACTGCAGATGACTTAAGAGATAAATCACAATTTCTTTAAGAACCAACATCCTTTTCTCATGCATATTATTATACAGTAAAAATATGTGTCATTGTGTAATTGTACTGACACACAGAGTTATTTTCAAGCTTCCACTCAAAAACATTGCCCCCCTTTTCCCACCATGACTAATTCATTGTGACAGCTGAAAATGTAACACTTCCAAGTGCCCCCCTTTCTGACTCTGCCCCCCGGGGGCTAGGTGATGGGGAGACACTCAGCAAAACTTGCCTTGACCCGAATCTGCACCTGTGCATGTGATGAAAATTCAAGAGCTGCTGCTTTCTATGAAAGGGCGCAGGGTCTTCCAGTTCCTTTAAGTGAATAACCCTGAGAGGAAGCCTTGCATCCAGCCCTGGGGGAGGAGGATACGGTCTCCTGTGAATGCAGGGGGGAATGAGGGTGGCTCTGCTCCCATGGGGTGGCACCTAGCCTGCAGCAGGCCCCACTCGGGCCTGTTCCAAGTGCTTGTCACCCTGTCCCCGCAGTACGATCTCTGGGAGAGGGACCACGGGTGTTCATTATTCTACCTTAGTCAGCTGCCTCTCATCAGTGGTATCTGACAAGAATTTTTCTCAGTCTCATTCTTTAAAACATAATATTTTCATGGAAAAAATCTGTAACTAGACTTGGGAATGAAAGTCTTATTATTGTATTAAGGAAATAAAATAACAGGAATAATGGTAGAGATGCTGTATTGCTGATGCAAAAATTCAAAGCGGTTGATGAAACGTTGAGATTATCTTTTTAAAATTATGGACGCTTCTTTCACTTAGCACAGTGTTCTCCAGGTCCATCCCTACTGTCACAAAGGGTACGTTTTATGGCCAAGGAGTATTCCATAGTGTAAATGTCACATAGTTGTTTTATCCACTCACCCACTGAAAGACACTTGGGCTGCTTCCAAATCTTGGAGACCGTAAATAACGCTGCAATGAACAGAGGGGTTCTGATGTTCTTTTGAATTAGTGTTTTGGGTTCCTTCATATATATTCCCAGATGTGGAATTGCTGGTTCAAAAGGCAGATCCATTTTTAATTTTTTGAGGTATCTCCGTACTGCTTTCCACAGTGGCTGCACCAGTCTGCACTCCCACCAACAGTGCACAAGGGTTCCCCTTTCTCCACATCATCACCAGCACGTTGTTTGTTGATTTATTGATTATGGCCATTCTGACAGGTATGAGGTGATACTGCATTGTGGCTTTAATTTGCATCTCTCTAATGATTAGTGACATTGAACATCTCTTCATATGTCTACTAGCTCTCTGTATGTCTTCCTTGGAGAAGTGTCTATTCAGGTCCTTTGTCTATTTTTTTATTTGGTTTGCTAGTTTTTTGGATGTTGAGTTTTGTAAGTTCTTTATAACTTTTGGATATGAAGCCCTTATCAGGTGTATCAGTGTATGCATTCTCCCATTCTGTGGGTTGTCTTTTTATTTTGTTGATGTTCTCCTTTGCTGTGCAAAAACTTTTTAGTTTGATGTAACGTCATTTGTTTATTTTTTGTTTGTTTCAATAAAATATTTCTATGCATATATATAATATTTTTATTTGGTAAAATATTGCTATGAACAATATCCAAGATTTTACTGACTATATTTTTTCTAGGATTTTTATGGCTTCGGGTCAAATATTTAAGCCAGTCAGAGAAAGACAAATGCAATATAATTTCACTTATATGTGGGATCTAATGAACAAAATGAACTAAAAAGCAAAATAGAGACAGACTCAGAGAGAGAGAAGACAGCTATGGGTGTGGGGAGGCTGTGAGTACAGGGATCAAGCAAAAAGAAGAAAGGCCTTGTGGACCTAGACAACAATGTGGTGATTGCAGGGCGAGTGGGTATAAGGGGATTAAATGGTAATGGAAAAATAGAATAAAAAATTTAAAAAATAGAAAGTAAAATTATTGCAGTGCAATTTGCATGTCATATCATGAACCCATTTACAATAAACAATGGGGTGGCATTTACTGCAGTCACAGGGCAGTGTGACCGCCATGCCTTCTAGACCCAAAAATAAAGCCCCTTACCTATTAAGTGGCTTCTCCCCATTTCCTGAAGCCCCTCGCCACGGCCACTCCTCATTACTTCCCCACGAGTTTACCTAGTCTGAGTCTTTCATGTAAATGCAAACATACACTGTATGACCTTTTATGTCTACATTATTTCACTTAACATAATACTTTGAAAGTTCATCCATGTTGTAGCGTGTACAGTCACTTTATTCCTTTCCATGGCTGAATAATATTCCACTGTACATGTATGGGCCATACAACACATTTACACTGCCATTTGTTTACTTATCCATCTAGTCGAGGACTGTTGGTTTGTTTCTACCTTTTGACTATTATGACTAATGCTGTTATGAACACACTAGTGATATACTTTTTTTGAGTACCTGTTTTCAATTTGGGGGACATAGACCCAAGAGTAAAATCGTGGGAGTCATTCAATTATCTTTTTACTTAATTAGTCAGGTTCTGTATCTTCCTGGGGTCAACTAGTATGATCCTTATGGGTACTCATCCCATGCAGAGTGATTTTTCTCAGCTATTTTGTACATAAAATTGTCTCTTTTCTATCTCCTGTTATACTCCAGGTGTAGAATTCACTTTAGGTATCACTTTTTAAGCCTTGGAATGTTTTGGCTGAACGTCTCTATTCTCATGTTCTATTTTGATGCCAACCTGCAGAACAAAGAGAGACGGGATGGATTCCAACATGAAATATTGCATTAAAAACATGATAGTAGTTCAGTCATTCAGCAAACATTGCTAAGTCCCTTTGAGCTGACTCTGTGTGAAGCACTGCAGATACGGAGGTAAATGAAATAGGTACACTTCCTACCGTTGTAGAGTTTTTTAATCTTAAAAGCAAATAAGGGGAGTGAGTTTTTATTCTCTAGATCACATACATTTCTATTTCCAAAAGCCATGAATTGTATTGCAGCATTTTGCAATGTGAATTTTTTGCCTTTACTTTTGGATGATGATTACACCTTTTCTTGCTCAATCTTGCTTCTTCCCGAATAGTTCTAACTTTCAGTTATGGCTGTCTAGTTACCAGCAGAGCCCTTTGGGATGTCTGTGGTTTCATAACTGTCTTATGATATACTGGCAAACAAAATGTCAAAACCACTGTCTTGAAAAGCTAAATTTCATTCACCCAAAACTTTACCTAGAGAGAGCGCATTTTAATTTTAAATCAATAGAGCATTCATTGGCATTTGAGGCACATGGGCCTCTAAAAATATAACAAATTTAATAATTCATATAAGTGCTTCAAAATTAATTTCTAATCCAAATGATCATTTCATAAGTTACAAACTAGTGGGATTTGTGAAGTGGGGGAACACCAGGAAGAGTTAGATGGATGATGATACAGAAGTATGTACTAGAGTTATCCCAAAATAAAATGATTTAAAGAAGATCGTGTACATGAATTTTTCATGTAACAGCAAAGGGCCAATAGGAACATAAGGCTTGTGCCCCTTGTTTCAAGATGGCTGCTGTAGCTCCAGACACAGCCTCTGCATCCCAGCCAGTGGGAACGAGCCTTTGAGTGGTGCACATCACTTCTACACATGTGCCAGTAACCACAACTTTGTCACGTGTCCCACGTTTTCACAGGGAGTTTGGAAATGTGGTGGTCAAGGAATTGGAAAGCCGGTGTATCGGAGGAGCAGCCAGCTCAGCTGCAGGGTGGTTTCTCTAACTAATAGAGATTCCAGGCTAATGAAAATGGAATCTTTCTGAAATTCTAGATTCTAGAATGAATTCTTAACTAATATTTAAATAGTAGAGTCAGTATGATTTAGAGAAGGAGTCTAGAAACGAGTTCAGTACCCATATTTTTAGTCAGGACCTCTATCTCAATTTATTAGCTTTGACTTAAAACAAAAAAAAAAAAAACAATTAACAGCAAAGTTTGGGTAAAGATCAACATCTCCTTAGTAATAAAGCTTTCCTTTTTTATTGTATGGACATTTATAGGTTGAAAATGTCAACTATGTATGTATTTCTATTTTCCACTTTTGGGTCACCTCCCCCTTCTGCAAAACCGACGGTACACTGACACATTTTTGTGTGTGTATCTAAATAAATTATTAACCATTTTTGATTCAACAAACAACTCTAATTTAATATGAAAGGACAGAATCTGTTTCTCTGAGAAATCTGCCATAAGGATACATTTTGCACTTGAAGTTAAACTTTTCAATAATTTATTCCCTCTCCAGGCTGCCTGAAATTCTATATTGCTCGAATTACTGCTTGGGCGCACGGACGGCCCCGTGCTGGGCACACCTGATGGCGATTGTTTATATATAGCACACAACCCTGATCAATCTCTGACACTTACCACTGACTTCCTGCTGCTCAAAATGCGGACTCTAATAGCATTTGTATGTTTTCTTTTTCCCCCAAGGTTTCAGATTCTTTCTCTACAAGAACATGGAAAATTAGAGTGAGCATCACAGATACCATAATAGAAGTAGCTCAAGCGATGTGATTGTATTCTAAGAGACTGTATATAGTGTTCACTAAATAAGAATGTCTTACTTAAATATAAAGATGTTTCTAAGTGGATATAGGTATATAGAAAGACTTCTGCATCCATCTTTTGCAGATTTCAAACTTATAAAATTCTAATTATTATTAACCCTTAACATGTGATATGTCTTCAAGATTTCAATGTAGAATAACAAAAAAGGTCAAATGAATAACTAAAAACAAATTACTAAAAAGTGTCAGCTATAAAAGGTATATTCCTTAGAGGTCAACTTCTTCAGACATCTGGTATTTTCATAAATAACAACTCTAATATTATTAATGTCAAGTGTTCAAATCATGATATTAGTCAGCAGTTAAATGTATGCTGAACTATTCAATTTTTTCAAAGAAAGGAAATAGTTCATGAAACGAACTCTTTTTAAAACATGAATCTGTTTTCTTTTTTTAAAACTTTTGGAAGGGATCTGTGTGATGTGATGGAAAATTATAGTTCAGGGTTTGTTTGTTTGTTTGTTTGTTTTCAAGACTAGCAGGAGTCCCTTCTCTCCCTGAGGCAGACGGTAGCAAAATCTTCCATGAGGGATTTCTAACCCTAGTGGTTTCACTACTGTGTCACCCAGGAGTTGCACATAGATAAGATTGCTGAGAATATAGGCAAATGTTCAAAAGAAAACTTTTGAATCTGTAAAAAAAAAAAAAGAAAAGAAAAGAAAAAGAAGGAGAGCTCAGCAAGGTGATAAAGAGAACAGAGGAATCCTATCTCAAAGGCGAGAATAGGTAAGGCCCATTCTCCGAGGGCAGGCTTCTCAAATTCAGGTGACCTCAGGTGTCTTTGGCTGCAACACACCCGTCCTAACCGCGTAATCTAAGGCAGGGTCCTGCCACTCACTTCAGAGCACTATATGAAATGATGTTTTTCCATTCAGTTATTTGATTGGCTGTCTCCCCACCAAAATATAAGTCCCATTAGATCTGAGATCTCATTTGTCTGGCTTTAGCTGTGTCCTCGGTGCCTTGGACAAATTTGCATGACTCATGATTGATACTCGGTAATACTTGTTGAAAATGCGAAGGAATCAATGAGTACTCTAACTGGAAGGATGTAAATATTTCTACAAATATTCAGTAAATATTTAAGTTTGTAATGGGTGTTTCACAATTTCCACTTTACCTTCTAATTCTCTCTCAAACCTGTCGGTTTCTCTTCAACTCCACCACATCCCCCATTCCAAGCCACCACGCCCTCTTGCTGGCACAGGTGCCACAGGCCCCTGCCTCTGTGCCCACGGAAGTACCAAATGCACAAATGTTCCCAATCCACAGGCCTTCCTGTGGCAGAGTGACTTTTCTTTTGAACTCAAACCATCTTACATTGAACTCCTACCTAAACCGCATTGGATTTTCTCATCCCTCTTAGACCTGTGTTCTCAACTTGTCCCGCAAGGTCTTTCAGAGTCTGGTCTTCTCCTACCTTTCTCGGCCCTCCGTGACCGTGTAGTACCCCATTACCAGCGGTCCAGGGACGCTGACCATGTCACCGAGTTCCCTTTCTTGGAGGACTTTTCACTCACTGTTCTGACACTGGCCTGCTGCGCCCTCCGCCCCGTCCTCTTTAGCTGCTTATCAACCCTGCGGCTCTAGGGCCAGTGCTTACTTAAATCACTGCACCTGGGCAGCCCATCAGCAGAGAAGGAGGCCGCTGTGCTCAGTGGGGGAATCCTAAAGTGGCAATTCCTCTGCATTGCCTCTGCTCATTACTTGTTACAAATAAACAAAGAAAAAGAAAAACAAAGGAGAGAGAGATTGTTGGAGGGCCTCCATTTCCACACACCAGCATGGCAACCAGGGCAGAGGAACAGCATCATATAACAACCCTTCGGGAATAGCACGCAATCCACCCCAGGTCAGACCTCCGCTTACCCCTGAAGACCCGGATTTTGAGACAGCAGAGGGGGCTGAGGTTGGAGCCAATTCTTCAAGCATGTAGTCATTCTTACACTCATTCACTTAAAAATATGCATTGGAGCTGAATACGGGCCAGCGCCTGAGCCATGAAATTCTATGACCCTCTGTTCATGCTGCTGCTTCTACTTGTCATAGGCTTTTCCTTGTTCCGTTCTCTCGCTGCAGCACCCAGAAGTCCCTGGTGAAGTCCTACTCTTCTTTCAAGACCCAGCTGAAACGTGACCTCTTATCTGAAGCTTCCCTGAATTCCTTCAGGCGGAATTAATTGCTCCCTTATCTGGGATCCCAAGGGAGTTACTTCATACATTTGTAAAAGCACTTATCACATTGCAGCGTCACTATTTGCATATCTGTGTCCTTTCTGGACTGTTTTTCCTTTGTGGCAGGGCCCATCACTTACTGGTACCTGAATCCCTTGCTCTCCTCTCACACTTGGAGCCCTGGCTCTCAGCACAGTCTTTGGCACTGGACAGGTGCTATTTAAATATTAGTTGTTGCTTAAATGTCTAGGGTTTGCCAAACACCCATGGACAGTACCCCGAATGGTGAGATGCAGACACTCGTAGGGTACATTTTACAATCTTTTTCAGGTGAATTGTTGAATAAATCCTCATGGTGCTACTGCTTTTTCCAGGAAACGTCTGTAGCCAAAATTCCCAATGCATAGAAAAGACTAAAACAATAGAAAAATACAAAGTTTGCAAAAAATCAGGGCAATAAGAAATCTGAAAAGCAACTGGGAATGCAACTATCCTTGGAAATTAGGCTAGGTCACCGAGGAAAGATCCAGAGAAATAGTACGAGAGTGTAGGGACGTGTTTAGAGGGACAAAACACAGAAGAAGGGGAAATGTTATTATAGAAAGGCAACGCAAAAACTTCTTAATTAATCTATGTCGGTAATTTTATTTTCTACAATAATAAAAGAGCCGTCTGTGAAGACCAGTGTTTAAGAGGAAGGATTTGGTTATCACCCCCAACCTCCTTGTGCCATTGTGTCTCCCTTAAACTTTGTCACTTTACCTTGGAGGTTCAGTTAGATGTGTGGCTTGCTCATACCTGAGGGATATTCAAGAATAGAGAGCTTGATGTCTACTATAAAACAGTGTCTCTCTTAGGGGAGCATGCAATTATCTCACTTGATCTGAGACCCCTAAATGATGAGAAACCTCTGTGGAGCACTCTGGTGCACACACCCTATTGAACACTGCTGGAAAAATTAAGCCCACCTAACCTGGGACCATCTAGACATCTCAAGTGAGTTCTGGGTGAGAGCAGTTTGATTGCATTCCCCAGACCCCAAGCTGTCTCTGCTTCAGGATGGTACTCCTGGTGCCGGGGCATGGGATGGCTAGAATGGCCCCACACCTCAGCTGTGGTTCCAGAGGAAGTAGTTTGTTGTTGATCCTCTGGAAGAATGATCATGGGCTTACAAAGTCTTGCTCCCTACTTCTCCTAGATTTAATTCTGCTTTTGATTCACTGTCACATACTCCTCGCCCAGACTGAAGAATGTTGACCCTTTGGGTGAAAAAGCAAATACAATAGAAGCTTTAGAATTCAAAGCACATTGAAGGAGGTGATTACTTTGTAAATAGTGTATGTAAATCAGCAGGAGCAGATGATGGAAATCCTTGTTGACTTAAGGCAGAGGCAGATTGCGTTTCAGTGCTATTTGTAATTACAGGTTTCAGTCCTCCTGACTGTGGAAAAGAAGTTTGAACACTTAACAAGAGAAAGCTTTGTATTCATTTTCAAAGAGAGAGAAAAGAATGGACCTTTTGAATAGATTGGCTAGCTTAACCTATTATTTTAGGTAATTATAGAAATGCGATATTAATCTGTAAAAATCCCCAGGAAAGGAACAGATGCTGGTATGAGCACAATGACTAGGAATGCCAGAGAGATTTGCTCATATGGCAAGTGGTATATTTAACAGGGAAGCAGTGCAAAAGAGGCTTGTGACTCCATTTTTTATAGGGCGCCCTGCCTGGGTCCACCTTCCCTCCTTCCCCTGCATATTCACTCCCTCTTTGGAAACTTCTGACTCCCTGTGAGACTCCCCCAACCTCATCTCACATGAAATCTTCTCATCCCCCCAGTTTCCTCTGGTGCTACAGGGGCAGACAAGTGCTCCTATCCCCAAAGAGGACCACATCCTTATTTTTAGAACTCATACCTATGGCGTGCCATGTGCTGAAGGGACCTTGCAGGTGTGACTACATTAGGGATCTTGAGGTGGGGAGATCATCCTGGAGTATCTGCTTGGGCCCAGTGCAATCAGAGGGGCCCCTGCAGGTGAATGAGGGAGGCCGGAGGGTCTCAGTCCGGGTGATAAGATATGAGAAAGACCATCCCAGGCTTTGAGGATGGAGGGGGCCTCAGCCAGAGGGCCCTGAGCAGCCCCTGGAAGCTGGAGAACACATGGGGATGGAGACCTCTCGGTCTCCAGAAGGAACACAGACCTGTCTGTACCTAGATTTTAGCACCGTGAGCCCCATTTCTGAGGTCTAACCCTCCGAACTGTAAGATAAATGAACTGGTATTGTGTTGAGCCTGTGAAATTGTGGTAATTTGTTACAGAAGCAAAAGGGAACAGATGCAGACCTCTTGGCACAATTTTTCATTTCTCCTCTGTGCGTCCATATTATTATATCTACACCAGCTAGGACTTAAATCTGTGTTTCGTGCTATTTATCTGTGGCTTGTCTCCTGCATGTCCTTCCCTCAGCCACTAAGCAGTGGTCAGTGTCTTATCTGTGGTTGTCTCTCTAGTGGCTCACACAGAGCCTTCAAATGGAACCAATGTTCCTCCAACCGCTCCAGGAACAGGAAAAAGACTCCCCCCAGGGTCATTTGTTAAAGCGTTTGCTCAGATATTCTTCCGTTGAATGACAAGCCAGTCTTCCCGTGGCTGCTCAGTCAATATCCCTGTTGCATAGGAAGTCTTTCTTGCTTTCTGAAACGGAAGACGCAGGTCTCGGGCTGTGACCCGGAAGGACACTGTCTCGCTTTTCCAAGCCTTGGCCACCCCCTGAGATTCTTGTCAGTAGTGACAGCTCCTTCCACCCTCCCAGTCACCCTCTTCTCAGATTCCCGGGAGCAAATCAGGAACCTGATACAAGTAAATACTGATACTAAGCAGATCCTTGTTAAATAAGTAGAGAAATGTATAAAGTTATACAAATGACTTATTAGGTGACAGGTAAATAGCCAAAGGGACCCAAAGCTTCCCATTTCAGACAACAAAGGTTCCTTATCAGACAACAACCCAAGGTGAAGCTCCAGGGTTTTCTCAGAGTTTGGCCCTGAACACTATTGTCAAAGATGTGGCTGAGGTGTGGGGCTAAGCAAGTTGGTAGATGATGTTACTACATTAAAAATCGGTAAGAAATTATGCATGGTGGTTATAATATATTCCTTCTGATTTTCCATATATGCTAAAGGTGCACATTTAATTTCTTCTTGGTCAAAACCAAATATATCAGACATGGCTTTGGGGGCATCCAACAGAGGGCACATCTCATTTACCCTGGCGTGTGGAAAGACTTTTTGCTTAATGAAAATACAATTTCATCAACAGATTGCCCAATATTAATAAAAGTATATATAATGCATTTATGGGAAATGTGGGTATAACAAATGGTGGAATAACATTGCAGAAGAAACATTTCGTAGTAATTCAAAAATATTCATATACTATGGTACTCTCAGTTCTGTCGAGAACTTTAAGAACATCATTTAGTCTCTTTAAACCTTAGGTTCCTCTTCTCAGCATGAAATATTTGGAATTTACTCCCCATCCCTACATTCTTTGATCTTTAGTAACATGCAGGAGAGAGCGTGTCCCAGTTAGGGGGATTCATTCCACTATGGTTCATAGCAGTCCAAGGCTGAGTTCATGTTCATGCGCAAAAATGATTGAAAAACCACCCTGGCTGGTATAGCTCAGTGGATTGAGTGCAGGCTGGGAACCAAAGGGTCCTGGTTCGATTCCCAGTCAGGGCACATGCCTGGGTTGCAGGCCAGGTCCCCAGTGAGGGCCATGTGAGAGGCAACCACACATTGCTGTTTCTCTCCCTCTCTTTCTTCCTCCCTTCCCCTCTCTCTAATAATAAATTTTTTAAAAAATTTAAAAAAAAAGATTGAAAAACCTCAAAAGTGCCCAGAAAAAGAATACTCTAAAAACAAAGTTATTACAAAATATGCTTTATAAAGGAGGCTTAAAAAATCAATGTTGCTTTAGTATTAGAATATGATTAGTGTAGATTTAATCATGAACCTTAATTTCATGAGAACTCAGTGAAGAGGATGCTCATGAATATGAAAAAGCAAGAACAGAGTTAGGGACCCACTAACCTTGGCCTTCTTTTTAAGGGCTAATCTTGAGTGTGGTTCTTTGCTGCTTTTATTTTTCTTATATTATCTACCAGAAGGCCTGGTAAACCAGAACAGTAAATGATATGATCTCTTTTTATCATCCTTCATATGTTTATTTGGCAGACATACTGTGTGTGTATCTGTGTGTGTGTGTGTGTAAGAAATATGTAAAAGGGAGCTCTTGCTTCCTGTAACCCAGAACCTCTCCTTGTGGATCAGAGATGGCTTCTCTACATGAGCTCAAAAAAGGATCATAAGCTTATAATTTGCTGGGAGCCTAGCCTGTCCCAAATACCCAAGTTCATGTTTGCATATAGATTCCACTTCATTTTACCTTTCAGATAATCTGGAAAAAATACCATTGGCACATGACTTCTCCATAAAATCTTGCATAGACCCGTGTTTTACTGCTGGTGACTGAGAGCAGTTCTCAGTGCCCGTTCCAGGAGAGCTAAGTGTAAGGAGTCGCGTCAAATGTCTAAACTAAAATTCAACAGCAGATGGAAGAGACCATGATCTGTGTGTATCAAGGGGACTACTGAATAAAATTAATTTCTCTTCTACTTTAAGATCTTTTTCTCACAAGTAAACATTTTCATTGTTCTCTTCTATGTAGTAATTTAAGTTTAAAATGGAGGCTATCTATATTTTAGTTTGTGGGGGAAAGGGAGCCCACAGCGAAGTCTGGGGAAGAAGTGTGCTTGCCTCCGGAGGCTCTAATGGGTTCCTTTTCCCTCTGAGCACGAGGTAGATCTGTTCTCTATTGTAATAGGCCTGGTGGATGTCATATTTTACTCATTTTCAGCTGTAATGAGCGTTTGAGAGTCCGAAGCTACAAGGTCTGTGGATTTCATCCCATTCGTTTTGCTCCAAGGGCACTCGGGTGGGGTGAGGTGCGAGGCAGCTCACGGGAGACTTTCGGTATTAGTTTCCTCACACCTGCACTTTTTGAAAAATACGTTTTTTTTCTAAAAATAAAAGTGAAATGTTTACAAGGACCTCAGGAACTATTTTTTTCCCCACCTCAACCAATTTATAGGATTGAGCTGAGTGCTCTGGAAGCAGGGGGTAAAGCAAAAACTTGCTTCAGGGGATTTAACAAGCACTTGCCGATGGAAACATATTGTTGTACATTCGCTCTTCTTGAATGGTTTATTGAAAAGCCCATTGGGTTTTGAGTATAAATGCTTCTGGTGAATTGTTTTCCTGTGCTATTTACATTAGATAACTCCAAGCTTAACTATGACATTTAACTCTTTCTCCAGCTCTTTGCTTGCTTGAGATTTAGTCCTATATCTAAGGATTCGTTTTCTTCACATCTGGGGAGTGTAGACATAATTATCCAAGTGAATGTCACTTGGCCCTTACTTTCTCCCCCTTATGTCTTCTTTAGGAATGATGCCTTATGTCTTCTTTAATGTCAGAACCTATATTCTGTTTAAGTTCCAGTACATCATCAGGCTGAGACTTGTATTATCCACCTTACAGTTGATTTTGAGATTTCTTTTTAAAGTCTGTTGTTGATACCCTGGAAATTTGGGGTATCCAGAAGACCAACTGGGCCCCAGTTCTCTAATCCTGTAGTTTCCTGTAGTTCAGTAATCTTGTTAGGATTACTGACATGCCGCTTCCTTGTCAGAGATTCTCGGGACCACATGATGAAGTTGAGTTACGTCTCAGGGCGTGATCTGCCTGAAAATCCCCGTGGTCACTTCATCCCGCAGTGAGGCAGAAGCAAAATATTCTAGAGGCCCCTTAATAATACTTATTGCTGACTACCTATCTGCTATCCTTTAAAAAGCAGAATTTTGTTATTTTTCTGCTTGTATTTCCAATTGGCTTACACATGACATTGACATGAAATGACTGGTGCTATAGAAATCAGGAAATGTGTAACTATCAGGTGATGCTCAGTGCAAAGACACTGGGCAGGAAGGGACAACAAAGAGCAATGGTCAGTCCCTGAACTGTCAATCTAGTTAGGAAGATCTTTTTAAAAGGCACATGTAAAAAGGATCGAATAGCATTTCTTAGCTTCCTACTATCTTTTTTTTTTTTTAAGATTTTATTTATTTATTTTTAGAGAGAGGAGAAGAGAGGGAGAAAGAGCAATGTATGGTTACCTCTCACATGGCCCTCACTGGGAACCTGGCCTGCAACCCAGGCATGTGCCCTGACTAGGAGTCGAACCGGAACATTTTGGTTCCCAGCCCGTGCTCAATCCACTGAGCTACACCAGCCGGGCAGCTTCCTACTATCTTAATTCGGGCAATTCCTTTATTATATTAATGAACACATTTAAATCTACCTTAGTTTAAGAGCAAGAGACATACATTTTTTCAATACCTACATATTATATCTCACTAATTGATTTTCAAGCTAACTTCAGGAAATATGTCATGAATTGGCCATTAGAACAAAACCAGACAGGGACATTTTATATTATTTTGGTGAGTGTGGACTTAAAAAATTGCCTCTAATATTAATGTAATAAAATACTGTGAACCATGCATTTTGTTGTGATTTATGACAAAACATGAAAAGCACATGGAACTCTACCCTAATCAATAATTATGGCCAATTATTAATGCTTAATAACAAGATAAATTGCAAATCAT